>VDFB02038814.1:0-11151 GCA_007258455.2 Sequoia sempervirens
TGAATTCCTCTGTAAAGCATAGCAATAGAATATTAGGTTAAGCCAAGTGGATAGTAAACACAACCCAGCATTAACACCATTATACAAAAAAAAAAATTATTAACAAATAGAGTGTGATACATGTGGTGTTTTATATGTGCATGCCTACAATCTCAATGGCACAAGTGAGTTTGAGTCTATTCAGCTTGGGCAACATGGCAAATTGATTGTAACACTCCTGAAACCATCAGTTCTATCATTTGAATCAACTGTATTTAATCACATTTTAAAGTTACAAAATCTCCTTTGCACTATATTATAATTTAATTACAACAGTGATTTACTATACTTATCCCAATAACTTGTCAGCACAACCTTAGTACCTCCCAACAATTCAAAACGAACTTTAAGATTTATGAAAAGTAACATGATAAAATGTGATATAAGTTTACGAGATGTCTTAATTTGGTCAGATATGAAGTTTAAAGAATATAAGGATAAAAGCTAAAAAAAAACTTGCTTCCACTTAGCAGTTAGCAATTATCACTTATGTAAGGCGGCTAGAGTTTGGAAATCATCTAGGATGCTTATTAACTGCCGAGACCAGTAACATTATGGGTAAGATCAATTCATATGTGTAAGTCACCAAATAAATGTATGAAGCAAGCCCACCTAAATTCGCTAGTATACATGTTGGATGATTCCATTAAAATATATCAACTCTGAATCACCAAAGGGCATTTCTTTTTTCTTTGCCACTTATGAGTTGATATTTTTGGTTTAATGAAGAATGTTGTGCATTCAGAGTTTGGCATGGTCTTTGACCTGCTGCTTTATTTTGGATCATTAAACCTGGGAGAGAACAAAATTGCCTGAAATCAACTCCCTCCCATTTTGCAACTTTGTGAACCTATTTTAGAGTATTTAATTGTAGCAAGAAGCGAAAGTAGTTTAAGTAGTTTTTGCAAAGTTTAGGAGTCATCCTCAGGAATTACCAGGTTGAGAAAGGTTTTCAGTCTCACAAACATTGTTCAGATGGTACCTAATGATATCTAATTTCCTTTGCCATGCATGCAGTATTCTGTTATCTGACCTGTTCTCTTAAGGCTTCATGGAATTCTATCACAGTTGTTGTCACTATGCCTCATACATCATACATGCTCACATTTTCACATAATGTCTGGAAGAAATTTTTGGCATTTTCTATAATGTGTATTTCTGACCAAATATAATCTTCTTGGTTGAATGCTCTTGAAGTAGTTGGAATGACATTAAGAGAATATATGGCACATAGCATGTGTTAATGTTATAACAGCTTCAGGTTCGTCCTTCCAGCCACGAGTAAAGACATTAAATTAATGTAGCCTATCGGCTATTTATTTATATGTAGGAATGGGCGCTTCTCTTGGCAACAATATAATTTCTCTTGGGGCCGACTTGTCATATTTATTATTTGTAATTATATTGTATCTTGGCCGACCTTGTATATGAAGAGGTGTGACCTCTCTCACATTTGTATATATACAAGGTCACTTTCTTCTATTATTCATTCATTCAAGTTCGATTCATTTCATCCATTCAAGTGCGAATTTATCAAGAGCTGTGTGCGAATTTTATCAAGAGCTGAGTGCGAATCTTATCAAGAGCAGATTGCGAATTTCTTTGAAGGGCAGATTTATATAGTCAGAAGTGCTGGTCATTATCTGTTATTGTATCTGGTGTAGGTGCTGAATATTGGCCTTGTGATTGGCCTCATTGTAAAGAGAATTGTTGCCACTATCTATATATATAAGAGAGATCTTTGTTGCTGGGTTTTTCTCCCTCAAGAGGAGGGTTTTCCCAGGGTATCTGCTGTGTTATTGTGTCTGATTTTGAATTAATTTCTGTGCATATAATCTGATCTTTAAAATTTACAGCATGAACATAATTATTAAGGAAACATATTGAAATGATTGCATGCTAAGTTTCCCAGAACTATATAGTCCAGAATTCATTTGAACATTTGTTTTCCTTTCCCTCAAGTGTATTGTCAATTTTATGGAAATGAGCAGAATGTAATAAAATATACCATTTTATTTTAAAAATAAACAAATATAGTAAAGAGATATAATTACTGGGTGGTGATAACTGTTAAATTTAAGTGAACAGATTAAATGCACAGAAAATAATTCAAAAATCAGACAAAATAACACAGCAGATACCTTGGGAAAACCCTCCTCTTGAGGGAGAAAAACCCAGCAACAAAGATCTCTCTTTTATTTATAATATCAGTGACAACAGTTCACTTTACAATGAGGTCTAACACAAGACCAATATGCAGCACCTGTCAATATGGAACAATAGATAACAGCCTACCAATTCGCACCTGGCAATATTCGTAATTGACTGAGCACAGATCTGGCAATATTCTCAATCTCTAATGGTTCACAACCTGCTGTAAGGAGTTCGCACTAGCATGATACTTTGCATTGAATAGTCTTCAATCTGTATGATCTCCACACTGTATGAAGTTCGCACTGAGTAATGTATTAGCGCTGCATATGTTCACACTGTATCTTGTATTCGCACTTTGATCAATATGTTCGCACTTGATTAATATATTCGCACTTGATGACACAGAACTTATGTGAATAATCGAACTGATCTGGATGATTACAATGGACGAACCAAGGTGAATATATACAAATGAATGGGAGAGACACATCTCTTCAAATCCTACATGTCGGCCTTCAATAAATCGCGTCGCTTCTTTAATGAAAGTCGGCCTCAATAAATATTAAATGTCTTTTAATAAAAGATCAAGATGAATTCGTATCTTCTCATGTCGGCCATAATATAAAATGTAGATAATACAAAGACAATGAATATAAATTAAATAGCCAACGGCTATCATTTAATTTATGTTCTCTCAATAGGGCTGAGCTGGAAGGAACGACTGATGCTGCTATATCATTAACACTCCCTCTCAGCTAGGGAGAGAACTTCCAGCTGCACAATACGAGTCATCTCAATATGAGGTCCATCAGCCATCATTCCTGCAATCAGATATAAAGAGAAGGATATCACCTCAACGTGATATTAGATATCGTCTCGATATCAACCATCAAATGGTAAGTACAAGTGTTCATCACTTGCGTGATGTTGTCACCTCAACGTGACTTTCACCATGGCTCTCCAAGAGGGTGAAACACAAGTACAAGAAGATCATCACAGACTCTCACGTGATGTTGTCATGGAGTCACACACATGACATCCACCATGACTCAGCTCAGAGGGTGGAAACAAGGGCTTTCACCTCAAATTCTTCCCTCACAGAAGAAAATGCAATGGTAAGTACAAGTGTTCATCACTTGCGTGATGTTGTCACCTCAACGTGACTTTCACCATGACTCTCTCAGAGGGTGAAACACAAGTACAACATATGTCATGGAGTCTCACACATGACATCCACCGCTGACAACTCGAGGAGGTGGAAGCAGGGGCTTTCACCTCAAATTAACCCGGAATCCTGAGAAAATGCATTAACAAGGCTCCGCGTCTGGGGACTCATACTCAATCAAAGGTTGGATTCTCCACCATACCAAGCTTATCACCGAGGAAGTATACAAACTTTATCTGGCCGAGGCTTGGTGAGAATATCTGCCGTCACGCTCATCGATGCTAATGTACCTCAAAGTATCTGACCTTTAGCGTGCATATCCTCTCAGAATATAGTGGTACTTGATCTCAACGTAAGCCCGGATCACGTATGAAACCACCGGGATTAATGACTTCACACAACTCGATTATCACAATGAATAATAGGAGGCTCATTGATTGTCCAAACAATCCGCAAGAGAGCTTACAAAGCCCTGCTAGCTTCAGAGTTGCCATGCAAGTACAATGCTCGTACTCTGGCGTACTCAATGCTTCTGAGAAGAAATTGCTTCTTCTTTGCACCGAGGAAATCATAAAGCGAGGGCAAAGGCGGAAGCACCAACGGAGGTGCTCTCTTAGATCACGAGACACAACACGCTTGTCGAATCGGTGAAACCTAGTAACTCCAAGTCGCATGCGAGTATACCTCAACCCATATCCAAGTACATTGCGCGCCGAGTATCTCAGGATATGTTTAGCTGCAACAGATGTATTTGTCTCGGTTCACACATAAACTGACTAAGTGCACTCACAGCATAACAGATATCAGGTCTAGTGTTAACTGGATACATCAAGGACCCAATCAACTGTCTATACAATGTAGGATCCACCAAGTCTGTGAACTAAATTAGCGGCCTCCTTCAATTTATGAAGATTGGTACCATAGGTGTAAGGTATGGATTGCAATCCATCATGCCAAATCTCTTGATATATCAATGGTGTACTTCCCTTGACTTAGAATCATGCCATCACGTATTACGCTGACTTCGTAAAAGGAAGTAATGCATAGTAGTCCTTCATCTCAAATTCGAAGTTAAATCCTTCTTACATTAGTCGAGGTGATCTTCTCGATTGAGGATTAGATGCGTCAACATATAGTACCAATATTAATGCATGACCATTGATTACCTTGAAGTAGAGATTTGAATCGGCATCATTCTTCAAGAAGCCCAAACTAGATAGGTACCGATCAATCCTTTCGTACCATGCACGAGGAGCCTGCTTAAGACCATACAAGGCCTTCTTCAGCTTACAAACATGAGACTCCTTCCCATGAATCTCAAATCCATCAGGTTGCTCTATGTAAACCTCTTCCTCAATCACTCCATTGAGAAAGGCTATCTTCACATCCATCTGGTGAATCTTCCATCCTCTAGATGCAGCAATAGCAATGATGGTTGGCGAGTGTAGCGAGCAGCGAGACAAAGTCTCATCATGAAATCAACTCCTCTTTTACGAGAAAACCCACGAACCACAAATCTTGCCTTGTACTTCCAATGCTTCCATCTGCGGCAATGCTTAATCTTGAGACCATTTTAGAGATACCACAGGACTTGCCCTCGGGTCTAGGAACAATATCCCAAACATCATTTTAGAATTAGTGATGCTCCTCATCATAGCATCTCCTCAAACTTGAGGGATTCAGATGCTTCCTCAACCGCAGGGAAGACTCGGATTCATAATCTGACTCATCAAGAGCAACATAAGCTGGAGAGACTTATGTGGCCAGCACTGCTTTCTCTGAGATATTGCCTCTAGAACGCAAAGCTTTGACCTCTCATAGTCGCGACTAGCCCATAGAATCTCTTTCTCCCAATAACAATGTCGGTGGAAGGCCCATCGGTAGGTTCAAAGGAGTTCAAAGCTGGATGAGATCTTTCAGCACAGTTCCATAAGACTCCCCTCACGAATCTCGAGGTGGGTCCCAACTTCATGTCACAGAGAACCTTCATTACTCAATCTCCATATGAATCCCTCTACAGATCTCTCACAGATGCAACATCTTCACGAGATGCTTAACATCCCTACTAATCTCTATCAACCCGTGCAGGTACCAGAAGTGCGTAAGCTTTGATGTCTCAACAGCTAGCCCTGAAATATTCCTTGCTTTTGAGGAAAGGCTCGAGCAGTTCTCTTTTCTTTAGGAACATGAACATAGACAGGACAACCAAAGATCCTCAAGTGACTAACTTCAGGCTTTTTCCCTGTAAAGGCTTCTTTTGGAGTCATATTCTCCAAGATCTTATGGGGACTTCTATTTTGGAATATCTGGTATCTGGGAAATACGCCCGCCGAGAAGTTGCAAAATCTTGATCATGGATCATGGCCTGCTGCTTCACAATCGTTATTCTTTCTTCACACTAACACCATTTTATTTGTAGGGATTATAGGAACCTGAGCTCCCTCTTAATCCACTGCATCAATACAAAAGCGAAACCTACCGGAGGTGTATTTCTCAACCATTTAATGAGATCACGAGGACAGATTCGTTTGAAGGTTTCCTGCCAAAGGCTTTAAGCTCTTTAAACCTATCCAATACTTCCTCAGATTCTTTAGATTTCAAAAAATAAATCCAAGTCTTCCTAGAGTGATCATCAATGAAAAGAACATAATACAAAAAACCACTCGAAGAAGGAACAAACATAGGACCACATAAATCAGAATGAATTAGATCTAAAATACACTTAGATCTATTTTCTCTACTATGAAAAGGGGCTTTTATATTCCTACCTAATGCGCAGCCCTTACATGTGCCTTCGTGCTCCTGGTTGAATTTAGGAAGGCCAGTCACCATCTTCTCCATAATAGGTAGGGCTCGGAAGTGTAAGTGAGCCAATCTTCGATGCCAAAGATCACAAAGACTTGAGGTGTCGTGAACCAAAGCTTGAAGAGAATGTGAGCAAACCTTGTAGAGGTTATCATGTCTAACTCCAATTTCTTGAGCATCCTTGAATCTAGAGTTCTGCATCCACACTAGGACTTTGCCTTTGGAGAAGGCAACTTGATATCCTTTATCTTCCAAAGCTGAAATAGAAATAAGATTATGCTTGATTCCGGGAACATAAAGAACATTACCCAATTGAAGCGATATGCCGGAATCCAAATGAATTGTGGAGGTCCCAATTCCTTTTACGGAGTAGCTAGCATCATCTCCAATGATGACTTGTTCAGAAGACTCCTTTTCCACTAAACTCGATAAGTGCTCCTTGAAGCCGGTAATGTGACGAGAGGCACCACTGTCTATTATCCAAGTGTTGGTGTCGGAAGGTGCACTGCTTGATAAAGCTGAATAGGGCAAATATTCACTTGAATCCTCAACCTTCGAATCATACACCATCTTGACAAAATGAACAAAAGCTGAATGCAATAATCTAATCACGATCCTCAAACCCGCTCTGATACCATGTTAAATTTAAGTGAACAGATTAAATGCACAGAAAATAATTCAAAAATCAGACAAAATAACACAGCAGATACCCTGGGAAAACCCTCCTCTTGAGGGAGAAAAACCCAGCAACAAAGATCTCTCTTTTATTTATAATATCAATGACAACAGTTCACTTTACAATGAGGTCTAACGCAAGACCAATATGCAGCACCTGTCAATATGGAACAACAGATAACAGCCTGCCAATTCGCACCTGGCAATATTCGTAATTGACTGAGCACAGATCTGGCAATATTCTCAATCTCTAATGGTTCACAACTTGCTGTAAGGAGTTTGCACTGGCATGATACTTTGCACTGAATAGTCTTCAATCTGTATGATCTCCACACTGTATGAAGTTCGCACTGAGTAATGTATTAGCGCTGCATATGTTCACACTGTATCTTGTATTTGCACTTTGATCAATATGTTCGCACTTGATTAATATATTCGCACTTGATGACACAGAACTTATGTGAATAATCGAACTGATCTGGATGATTACAATGGACGAACCAAGGTGAATATATACAAATGAATGGGAGAGACACATCTCTTCAAATCCTACATGTCAGCCTTCAATAAATCACGTCGCTTCTTTAATGAAAGTCGGCCTCAATAAATATTAAATGTCTTCTAATAAAAGATCAAGATGAATTCGTATCTTCTCATGTCGGCCATAATATAAAATGTAGATAATACAAAGACAATGAATACAAATTAAATAGCCAACGGCTATCATTTAATTTATGTTCTCTCAATAGGGCTGAGCTGGAAGGAACGACTGATGCTGCTATATCATTAACAATAACATGCATTTGACCTAAGTGTTCTTTCACAACTTACTTAGGCAAGTACAATAAAGAAATGTAACTTCAGAACTGAATAACAGAATATAAGAGCAACCAACAATCAACAATGTATGTCGATAACAGCAATAATTTTGTTAGCTTGTTCGAATTTCATAATTTACTAATTAGGAATGAGTTCACCTATATACATGGTTATCATCAAAGGTTTCAAACCTTCAACCTATGATCATACCTTTTCAATATACTAACTAATCATGATTAGAAAAGCAATCAACATTATCAACATAATGCACTTGGTCCTCAACTATGTGCACCCAAGTGTCCCTTAAGCTTCCTATATCTGACAGGTCTGGTTTGGTGACAAAGAAGTGATATTACTGAAAAGCCCATGGTTGGAACCCCACCAAAGTTTTCTCCCCAACATTCATGCAGGACCAGCATTAACTGATGTGCAAGATTCCAGGCCACTTAAGTTAATTTCAATCCTTTTCCATGATTTGTTCTTCCTTATTTGGATCAGAAACCATTTTACAATATGTTCATTTTCTTTAAGAGCTGATTAGAATTGTGAATAAATACAGTTTCATATCCTCTAATTAGTACAGTAGATTATAATAATTGTATATTCAGATACTGGAACAACAAACAAGTGTAGGCACCTACATATAATTTTCCATTTAAAAATTTGCTTTACTATTTATATTTCTTCTATCAAGGAAATTAGATGCACTTACGAGGCCACCAAAACAACTTATTAAGGAGAGCTTAAACAAGTTAATGGACATTGAGTCTAAATGCGCTTTTTCATAGACCACATTGAGCTTAAACACATTGCTGTAGGCCATTGTAAATCTATACATGTTGCGTAGGTCACGTTCTTACTTAAGATGCTCATGTATATTTCAGAGAGCTAAATACATTTTAGTTCAGGTCACCCATGTACATGGTCAACCTTCACACATCATAGTTTTAAGTCACATTTTCTTACAAGCACGTACGTAGAATATACTGCGTTACTGGATACACCTTCCACTCTCTAAAGATACATGTATCATTGTATCTGATATGAATACAAATTCATTAGGCCTTGGATAAGCTTCAAATACAACCCAGATAAGTGCAAGTATGCAGATGAAACGGAAGCACAGTCATACATATCAAATACAACCGATATATAATCTGATCCATATTTAAGAAAATAAAAAATAAAAACCCGTTCCAACATAACAGACTTAAATTGCTATGGTACACAATGCAGTTGACTGTCATAGAATTCTTGTGGAAATCAAGGTGTAAGGCCATCTTTCATGTGAACTCCTTTCCTCAGCTGACAGGAATCGAGGCAATTTTAATAGTTAGCTTTCTTGGTTAAAGTTGACTTTTAAGTGTTTATGAAAAGAGGTTAAATCATAGCAACTTGGGGAGTAGGCTCAAAGGTTAGCTTTACTAAATTTCTTGGGAAGATACTTTCCCAGCATAAATTTCTTGCTATTAAACTACTGTAATTTTTTGTTTCTTGAAGTAATATAATAAGTATTTCTCAATACCCATTATGAAAATGAACATGTGACATTTTTCCATGCATGCCGTCCATCTTTAAGTGCAAATTTTGAGACTTTGATGTTGATTTTTTTCCTGAGATTTCAATTTTGTTAAATATATTTATCCTATGCAAGATTTTTAACGAAAGTAATGTATCTATATCAAATTTTCTACTTCTTTTCATACATGTATTTATATCCGTACAACTTTGCAAGCATGATAAATTGATTGGAGATCCAATCTCTTCAGCTCTACTGCAGCTATGAACATCAAAGTATGTCTATTGTGGGAAACCCAGGTGTTTGTCATACACCCAAACATACAGGTTGTTTGAGTTTAACATGTGCATTTCCCCAGGGATTATATTCTTGTATTTTTTTACTGGTATTTTAATCTTTTGTAATTGGTATTTTAATATTTTATGCAGGTACAACGAAAGCAGAACTTGTAATAGCAGGTGCATGACATAAAATGATGATGAACATTAGTGGTAATGGCAATAAGAGTGGGGTCCCTTAAGAGAGGTCTGTGATAAACATAACTCCTTCCCTACAGTTGTGGGATATTAGAATAACGAGGCAAAGTTCTACATCCCTAACCCTACTCTTACAAAGCTTTGAGTTTCTTGCTAATCCTGTAACGAAATTTCCTGTTCTTTGAGTTTTAGATGCAAGAGTAAGTGATATTTAGTAATTACATAACTCTCTTAATAAAGATGTAGGCTAATTGATTATGTACAACAACTCCTGAAACATTTTCAAAAGAAAAAGGCTTACGATGTGGCATCTATGTTTGGTATGACTTCGGAAGCCTTTCTCTTATCATATTTTTCTCCTGTTACAAGGAAACAAAGCAGACAAAAAAATCAGGATATACTGAAAACCGTCAAAAAATCACTTCACTGACATAAATAAATAGAAAATATAATACAAAAAATATCTAAATATTATCTTGACCAGAATAAAGTAATTATCAATGTGCCCTTTAAATATAAATGTACCTTCTCGACACTCAGGTACATATTTTGCAAGTCGGTATTTCTGGAATAGCACTAATGTATCAGTAATGTGGACACAAAAGCTTAAAAATGCTAAAATTAAGTAAATATAAAATGAGACCATTTTAAAAAGTAAAGATCTGCACCTGCAAATGGCTTTTTACATGATAGATAGTGAGATCTTGAACACCCATAACCCTAAGTACACCCTTAGGTGTGGCTCCTACGGAACATCAATAGCTAAGTATTAGAATACAACGCAAAGAAGTTGGCAAGTTGGAATATGCAGTTCAGAAGTCAAATGAAGACATTATACAATGTACTCTATAAACAAACTACATAGTAACCATTAACTACCTACCATTATCTTCAACATTAAATGCATAATGTGACACCTTGAGAAACTACAAGCCAAAAAGCAAATGAAAGAAAAAGAAACCACACACAAACTGAGACCACAATTTTCAGAAACCAAGTGAGAAATAGGAGGAAGATACTAAACAAATTTGACCAATGAATCTCAATTGACATGATCTTGTTTGGTAGATACAATCTTAAGTTTTAAGAAGCATCATTTGATGTTTTTTATGCTAGTATGCAAACTATGCTTGAAAACTCGAGAAAATACAAACCAAAAAGCAAATGAGACAAAAAGAGACTATACACAAACTAAGACCATAACTTTCAATAACCTTGTGAAATAGAAAGAAGATACTAAACAAAGTTGACCAATGGATCTCAATTGATATGATCTAGTCTACTAAATATAATCTTTATAAGCACCATTTGATGTTTCTTATGCTAGAACTTAAATTGTGCACATCTCAATAAATATATGTGACACATAGTGTCACATCAATAGTTACCCTCTTTTTCTATGTATGGATATCTTTGTACAACTTTAAACTTCCTTTGTTTATTGTAAATTGTATACATTTTGATTAGATTCAACCCGAAATTCAGGTCCACAGATATTA
>VDFB02038816.1:0-15637 GCA_007258455.2 Sequoia sempervirens
TAAAATATAAATTATTTTTAACATTTTGTATTAGTATATATTAGTAAATAGTGTATTTTTATGTAGGATGTAGTTCTTTTTCCTTTGTCTTATAGTTTTAGTAATGTTGCTTTTTAAAAATAATTTAAATGATCATCCAATATTTAAGTCAAACATTTACTTATTATTAATTTTCATGTGTTATTTGCATTGGATTAAATATTTTAAAAATATTTTTTCAAATAGAAATATAAATTTATAAGATTTAAAATATAAATTCTTCTCGCACCTTTTTTAGGCTTGTGATTCAAAGATGGTAGTTAAAGAGGAGTATCTCTTTGATGTGCGAGGATTGTTGGAAATGTCATGCAACAATTATGAAAACAAAATGAATTAGGTAAAATAGTTAAATTATTATTTTAGGAGTTTAAAAAATTAAATGTAAAAGAGTAAGAGTTTAGTTTTTAAGGATTAATGTTGAAGAATAAGTTTGATATAATGTAGAGTTTTTTTAGTTGTGGTAAATTGAAAATATACATTATTTATAAATAACATGTGTTTTGTAAGATTTGATCTTGTCTATTATGGGAATGTTTTGATAGGTCTATAAATTGTGTATAATTGTGATGCTTGCACTTTGAGCTAGATTCTCCTAGATGGACCCCTTGCTTAGAATAGCTTAGTGGTAAAAATTTCCAAAAACTATTTATAATCTTCTATGTCATAGAATGATTTGATGCAAACACAAGTTTATATTTGTGCTCCAAAGAAAAGATTCTTAGAATGATGTTCCTTGCAATGCATAGGATTTCCAATTGGTTCCTTTTCAAGATGGTGTGAAACTAGCAATCACACCTTGGTGTGCAATGGGTATGCCGAAGAGTTGTTGAAGGTCAATTAGGAAAAAATTGGGTCTATTTTTTTGCAAACATTTTGCAAAGGTCAATTGGTAGGCCATTTAGAAAATGATGTTTTTTGTGCAACATAAGTTTCAATGGAGAAGTGATAGCTTCAAATCAACTATGCATCTTTTTATAGGGATCCAAACATGAATGAAACAAAACCTCTAAATGAGCTCCATTACCAACAAGGTCATGTTATGTTGCAATAGAGAGAGAGAGAGAGAGGGATATAGATAGAAAGAGGGAGAGATAGAGGGGGGAAGAGTGTGAGAGAGGGGGATAAGGAGATAGAGGAAAAAATAGAGTGAGACTTAAAGAACAAAGAGAGAGGACTTGAGAAAGAGAGGGATATACAAAGTGGGGAGAGGTAGAGAGAGAGATAATTTGTCAAATATTATAATCGCAACTTCCATAGTAGACATGCATACAAAAAGTTGAAGCATTAAAAAGACACATGAACTATTTAACATAATACCTAAAGTTTTGAAGAAGATTTCATCTAATGAATTGCAATGATTGCAAGATATGTACAACCTTCCCACATCTACATAGATTTTTAAGAGTAGACAATAAGTCACAATTTTTTTAGGATCCAAGTAAAAAAGTAGCATCATTGTAAATACTCTAAAACCTATATCCATATGTGATCTGTAAGGGCCAAGAAAACACATCCACACAACCATCACATGTTTAATTGGCATATTAATCATAAATTTTAGGGTTTTCTTGATGTACTCAGCATAGGCAAGAATCTCAACCATACACACAATGATCAATTTTAAGTATAATGCAATAAGGGTTACTCGTCTTATTGAAATATATAAACACTCATCCACTAAACCTGAATGGCTACATACACAAGAACACAAGAAAAGCTTATATTGTTATGATATGTTAGAGAGTGCTTCATTATTTCAAATATTATGAGAACATCCTTTCAAAATCCATTTTGTGCATATCCTGCAAACAACACCACATTTCTTTAATGCACTTTTTTAAATAGTTCACAAGCCTTGTTTAGCTTTACATTTTCCATACATGTCTATCAAAGCATTTCCAACTATATTGTTTGACCAAATTACCCCTTCATCAAATCTATACCATGTTCCAAAAATCCCATTCGGGACAAGCGAGGAGAATGCTAGCTTTACAACTACCAATTTGATTTTCTTGAAAGTTTATTAATCTTTGTCAACAAATCCATTTTGTTCATGTCCTACAATCATAGCATTCAATGTGACCAAATTTATTTTGAGGCACATTGTCAAACAGTTCACGTGCCTTGTCTATGCTTGCACATTTTGCACACATGTTTACCGCTCTAGTTGTAACTACATCTATCCAAATTCCTCTATCCTTTAGATGCTTTGATGGATGTCCATACCCTGTTCCAAATCTCCCATTCAACACAAGCTGCAAGGATGTTGGCAAAGGTTGTAGAGTGTGGCTTTAAGCCCATCGGCCGCATATGACTGAAAGTTTCTAAAGCCTTTTCAACAAATCCATTTTGTGAATATCCTACAATCAGGGCATTCCACGTGAACTCATTTCTTTAAGGAATTAACTCAAATAGTTTGTGTTCCTTGTCTTCCCATCAACATTTTGCATACATGTCTACCAAGGAAGTTGCAAATACATCATCTTACGAAACCCCTCTATCTTTTATCCTATGAATGGTGTGCATAGCTTGTTCCAAAGCTCCCATTTCAGCACAGGTAGGGAAGATGTTGGAAATGGTTGAGGACTCTGGCTTTACACCTGCCAATTGTATTTTTTTGAAAGATTATAAAACCTTTTCAACATACCCATTTTGTGCGTTTTCTATTTTTTTGCATATAGTGAAATAGTGCGACAAGCTCTGGAAACCCATGTCTTCTTATCCTACAGTAGCTAACTTCTACAACACAGGAATTTAAGTTGTGCGTGGGTGGGTGAGTGACACCATTAAGCAGCCAAAAAATAGTGAAAAAAACTAATAAGATCGACGATGCACTTGTTTTCAATTGTTGGCTAGGTGTTGTGGAAAGAGGTCAACCGTTGATTTCAAATTTTAGGTTGATCTCTCTCAAATTGGATATGCCTTCGATGTAAAATAAATAGGAATATGTGTGGACACAAGTGTAATAGAAAGCTAATTATAGTAAATATATGATAATGAGAATGTATGAATAAAGTGGAGTTAAATGGATAGAAATGAGTGAGTGGAGGATTGGATGGTGGAAGAAGGGATTGAAAAATGTGCCCACCTTACATGGGAGTGCTTTTGTCAATATGTATGTTCATTAAAATTGTTCTAAAATTAATTTGGAATTAGCATGGGTATTCAAATTTCATTATCAAAATAGATAAAAATAATTATAAAAAATTTAATATTTTTTAATAAATGTATAAAAAATAAAAATATATGGATACTTGATTACTGCTTTTTAAACAAGGTTGTGTAGAAGGATTTTTTAAAATGTTATTTAGTGAATTTTTTTCATTATTAAGTGAAAAAGTCCCTAGGTTGAATACCTATGGGATAGGTTCATGTTGGGACCTATTTTTGGAGATTTGGATAAGCTTTGTCCCTCCTAAAGTTCATATGAAGAAATTTTACAAGATTTAACTTGGCTATGAAGCAACTTGACTTTAAGTCATCAAATCTCTTTTACCTAGGTTCATACATCCATCTTAGTATATTTTATCTATAAAACTCTTGAAGTTTGTGGGATTTACATTCAAAGTTAGGGCTAGAGTTCAATTAGAGTTCCCTAGTTATGGGACAATTAGTGTTAAGGTTCAATCAAGATTCAATTAGGCTTAAGATTTAATTAGGGAAAGGGTTAAGGTTAGGGTTGGTCGAGGTAGGGTAAATTAGGCTAAGGGTTAGTATTAGTGTTAGGGTTAGGCTTCAAGTAGAGTTTTGATTCAATTAGAGTTATGATTCAATTATAGTTATGACTAAATCAAATTTATGATTTAATAAAAAATCAATATTCCACTCTTTCACTCTGAGTTTTATGAATTTTAACTTTCTATTGAATATGCACATCTTAGTGTGATGATCAACTATCTGGGTGAGCCAGGAGTCAATGACAACCATTTTGAAGTTTGGGTTTTCCATCTACACTTTTTCAAACTTGCAAGACACTTCTAGGGAATTTGTCCTTGTATATGAGCCAGTAATCCAAACCAACTTCAAATAGGGTTCTGACTAGGGTTCAAATAACTTTATGGTTAGAGTTAAGGTTCAATTGATTAAAAATAGATGTCTTGAGAAGAATATCTGTCGGCGTACTTTACATATATTTTTAAAATATAGGTATGCTAGTTTTATTGATAAATGAGATATAAAATTATTTTTGTTTATAAAGATAAAATATAAAATTGTAAATAATTAAAATAATTCACCATATTGTTTTTATCAAAAATAAAATAATTATTTATCACAGTTTTTGTTTATAAATTCAAATTTAAATTATTATTAATTATTTGACCATTAAATTATTTAATATTTAAATGTAATTTAATACAAAATACTATCTATCAAACACAAAAAATTATATTGAAAATAATTTATAACACTAAACAATCATTAACAAGTGCCATGTAGTGGCTAGTGCTTGCCTTAATAGTATCATAATTATTATTTTTTAGATTTGATAAAAATTGAATGTAAGTTTTATTAATGTGAATAAAAATAAATGTAAGTTTTGTTAATTATAGTGTTTTAGTATTATTAATTAGTTCTTTAAATGATCTAAATCTAACCCTAACTCTAACCCTAACTCTAATTATATCCTTATCCCTAACCTTAACCCTATTTTTAACTCTAACCATTCCTCACGAGTGCCGAAATCCCAATCATTGTTGTCCCCAACCACAATCTCCTCTGCAAGCCCTTCATCCTCAACATACCTCATTGCCCAACCTTGTGGATGGTTGGTTACCAACTTGGCTGCTTTGAGCAGGAAGAAAATGCTCTGCTCACACTCGTCCCACAACATCTCAAAACCATCTGGGTCAATGGTTCGAACCAAAGGGAATTTCATCATTTCCCTTCCGCACATGCACATCATGTAATAGTTTTGCAACATTGGAATTTTCTTGTTTTTGTCCACGTTATCTAGGGCTGTGTCAATGTCTCCTAGCCACACATGGATGAACACCATTTGCGTCAAATTCTTCCCCACTTCCTTTTAAATACCCATGTGAAGGAGAAAAACTAGGAACATGGATGGTATTTCTACATTTGACCTAAATCTATGGTAAGCCTTCAAGGATTCTAGGCCCACAACTTTCTTGGTCACTTAGAGGACCAGTGGGTGAGAAGAGGCCAACAACCCTTGCAACCTTTTATTTGAAATTTTGTGTGTGAAAGATTGTTGTTGTTTTATCATGTTTAGAAATAGCAAAGTCTCCATTTGGGTAGCTTCCACCAACCACAACACCTCTCTGAATCTCTAGCTTAAAATCCAATTCTACTGCTCACTAATGCTCTCTGTTTTTGGGATGGCACTATTTGCATTTGATTGAAACTCCACCAGCTGAGGCTTTTTAGCACTGAAGGCTTTACTTCCTCATAATTAGCTTTTTTGATTTTGTTCCCTTTGGAACGTGTTTGCTTGCCACCACCTTGTTGGTGGTACACAAACGTAATTAATGCATGGTAGCATGCTATCCACCCATCCTTTCTTTTTCCTTGGGACTAGTTCGCTTAGCTTTCTCTTTTCCTTCTATTGATGATTCATGTCTTGTTAAACCAATTTTCCTAGATTTTGTCCTTTTTCCATGTGCATTTCTTTTGCCACTAGTTGGTGAGGAGTTTCCATTACTTAATCTCTGATTTCGGCTTTATTCTAGTCTCTACCTATGTTGAACTTTCTTATTCCTTTTTTGCCAACTCATCTGCCTTGTCATTTCCTTCTCGGTATATGTGGCTAATTTGGAAGGCATCAAACCTATTTGCCAATTGTTTGAGGCTCTGCAATAGGTGATTAAGTTTCCAATTCAGAGTGATGCCTCTCGGGATGGAATTGAATGTGATAAGTGAATCCCCTTCCAAGTACACTTGTTTCACTCCCATGTCTAGACCCAGATGCAAGCCAATGGCCGCTGCCCTAAACTCTGCTTCATTGTTCAAGCATATTCCTTGTGGTGTATATGTTTTTGCTAGGGTCCTGCCCTGAGCATCCCTTGCTATGCAACCAGCTCCACCTGGCCCTGGGTTCCTATGGGTAACTCCATTAAAATTTATTTTGGTCCACCCTATTTTCAGTGCCTTCCATGATTGTTTTGCTCTCTTTACCTTTGTTGACTGTAGTGTGTCATTTCCAATCAGTAGTGGAGGATTTAGACCAACAAATTTTTTAGTTAGGAAATCATCCCCATTTGTGAATATTTTTTGTTTACCTGCTTTGCACTGAGCATCTTCATTGACCAGTTCTACTATGGCTCTTTCAATTTTATCCTCGAGTTTTTCTTTGTTCATCTCTTTCCCTTGGAAAATCCTCTTGTTTTATTCCTTCCATATTTACCATATCACAATGGATGGGGTTATTTTCCATATACCCCCAAAAAATAATTTCTTGCCACCTTGGGGCTACATTTTGAACCAGGATGAGAGATCTGTTGGCATGGGGCATTGCAAGTTTAGCTTATCTCTCACTTTTTCCCAGCAATCATTTGCATATGGACATGTCAGGAGAAGATGATCTGCTAACTCTTCATTTTCTTTTCACAATGAACATCTTCCTGGGCCTTGAACACCAAAAGTGGCTAACCTATCCTCCAAGAGAATTCTTTTCTGTATTGCCAACCAAGCAAAAACTCTTGCCTTAGGGAGGCATTTCTTCCCCCATATCAACTTGCATGTATAGTCTTGTTGGGCCATGGGCATCTCTTTAATCTTGTATCTGAATTTCACTTTGTATGTACTTGTAGATGATCCACCCCATTTGATTATATCCTTGTCATTGGTTGAGACAAAATACTTGTCTTTTAGGATTTTTGCTAATGCTTCTTTCTGTGCTTGAGGTGCATAGAGGGTTTGAAGATCATTCTAGATCTAGTTGAATTATCTCTTATTATCATTCCTCCTACCATAATTAGCAACCTTGCTCCCCCAAATCCTTGTTGTCTATTCTTTGATTTCTTCCAATCCCAAAGTGTTGCTAATGGGTGGTTTTCCACACCATGAATCATTCGAAAAGGACTAACTATTTCCATCTTTGATTTCCCAAGTTACATGGTTTGATATTATATCCCTACATTCCAAAATAAAATTCCAAATTGCTGACCCTCTCATAGGGTTTATTATAATAAGAATTTTGGCTAGTTCATTTGAGTCTAGATATTTTATTCTCATGATTCTGACCCACTTCTGCTCTCCTTTTGTGTGAAGTTCCTAGAACAATTTGGCCCCCATGGCTTGATTCATGAATGATAACTGCTTAATCCTTGCCCCACCAGCCTCCTTGGGTGTGCACACCTTGTCTTAGACCAGAAGATGGAATTTGTTTTGATCCTATGTTCCACTCCAAAAGAACTTCCTAAAAATTTGATTCAGGGATTCTTCCACTACTTTTTGTATCCTTAAACATGACATTGAATACATCGGCATGGATGACAAAATTGATTTGACCATTAATAGTCTTCCTACTGAGGACAACCACTTGCCTTTCTAGGTTCCCAATTTTTTCTTGCAACTGTTTACTAGGTTCTCCCAATAGCACTTCTTGTTTATACCTACAACAGGGGCATCTCCAAGAAATGCCTTGGCAGTGTTGCCACTTTCAAATTCAGGATTTTGGCTAAGTCCTTTTGCAAGTTTAGTTGAGTATTGAGAAAAAAGAAATTTGAATTTCCCCAGTTGATGCTCTACCCAGATGCACTATAGTATTCATCTAAAAATATTTTAATCAATCTTGTTTCCTTTCTACTAGCCTCTCCCATCAAAACTGTGTCATCTGCAAATTGTAGATGTGTTGTGGGTTCCATGCCGTTGGCCACATGAAATCCTATCCATTTCCTTTCCCATCTTAGTTTTTGTATCCTTCTCCCCAACACCTCTACCATGATTATGAACAAGAATGGGGAGAGGGGGTCACCTTGTTTTAACCCTCTTGTGGAGGGGAAGAAACCATGTGCAGACCCATTCACCAATACCAAGAATTTAGTTGTAGAGATGCATATTTTAACCCAATTAATCTAATTCTCTTCAAATTTGAATTTCCTCAACACCTCCAGGAGGAGTTGTCTATCTACCATGTCATAGGCTTTGAGGATGTCCAATTTCAGCACCATGCAGGCATCTTTATTCTTCCTGGCTGAGTGTATGGTTTCATGAGAAATGATTATTCCTTTCGCTATTGACCTTCCTAAAGAAAATCCACTCTATTCTTCTGATATGACATCATTTAGAACTTCCTTGAGTCTATTTGCTATTATTTTTGTGACCACTTTGTTCACCATATTGCATAGAGTGATTAGTCTAAAATTGCTCATTGTTTGTGGGTCTTTTTTCTTGGGAATTAGAGCCAGAAATGTGTGATTTACTGCCTTTGGAGCATTTTCATTTTTCTTGATTCCTCCATTTCCACCCATAGATCTTTCCCAATTACGTCCCAGAACTTTTGGAAGAAACCTACTGTGAATCCATTTGGGCCTGGGGCCTTGTTTGGATTCATCTGGAAGATTTCTTCCTTGACTTCCTCAAAGGAAATATTTTGATATAGGAACTTGTTCTGGTCTTCTTTTATAATTGAGGGTATTGAACTCAACAAATTATCCCTTGCTACCCTATTTTCTTCGCTTTCCCTATTTAGAATCTCTTCAAAGAACCTGACTGCCTCCTTATTCACCTCCTCAAAAGATTGTGTTGCTTCCCCATTAGACTTCTTGATTTCTACAATCCTATTCCTGCTTTAATTGGAAATTGTTGTTTTGTGGAAGTACTTGGTGTTCCTATCTCCTTCTTTCAACCATGTTTCCCTTCACTTGTTGCCAATAGCATTCTTCCCTCTTCAAAATTTCTGCTAGTTCTTCTTTCAAACATTTCTCATGCTCAAAATCCTCTACATCCATTCCTTTCTCTATTATGTGCTCATTCAGGGCTTTGAACTCTTGCTCTAGTCTCTCTTTCTCTTGGAAAATGTTCTTGAAATGTGTCTTATTCCATTCTTTGATCTTGTTCTTGACATATCCTAGCTTTTTGTTTATCTTGAATAGTTCTGATTTATCTCCAAATCTAATCTCATTCCACCAACTCTCAATTAGCTTCAACAAGTGTTCATCTCTCAGCCACATATTTTCAAATTTGAAAGGGCATCCTTTAAGGGGGTCCTCCTGTCCAAATGTCAATAAGACATGAAAATGGTCTGACCCTATAAAAGGTAGGATTTGGGCTTCCTGAGAGGTTGCTACTTTTCCCCAGTTTCCCTAGACCAAGAATCTGTCCAATCTTTTTGCTATGTTGGAGAAATGCTTCCTTCCATTAGACCATGTAAATGTTCCATTTTTGGTTTGCAGATCCTTTAGCATATTTCAATCTATAAATTCTTAGAAATCTCTCTAAATGGCTATTGTTCTTCCCAGGCCTCCTTGTTTCTCCTCATTTTTCAAGGTTTCATTAAAATATCCTACTACTATTTCTTTCTCATCTCTCCTATTTTCTAATTCACTTGATATTTTGTTCCACACTTGTCTTTTTTCCATTGTGGCTATTGGCCCATATACATTAATGCTGAAGAAGCTTTCATGTTTCCTTAGATTTTTGAACTTTATCAACTTCCAATTATCTTCTTTTTCCATTTCCCCATCTACTGTTAGAGGGTTCCATAATACTCCTAGGCCACTAGACGCTCTTGCAACTTCCTTAAATTGGCTTTTCCACTATCTCTAATTGCTCAGTCTCCTCTTTCCTTCCTCCTTGCTCCATTTCGATTCCTAGATTAGAACTATGTCCACGTTTGATTGGTCAATTTGGTGCTTGAAAATGTGCCATTTGTCAGGGGCATTAATGCCCATGAAATTCCATGTTATGATCCTCATTTTTCCTTGAGAAGGTGGCTATCCTTCCCAATAACCAATTTTTTCTGTCTAGAGGCATTGCTTGCAATTATCGGCTTGGCTTTGTTTGTTTGTTTGTTTTTGGCCCTTTGGATTTCTTTTTATGTTTGATACATTTATCTTTGATTTTGATTGTTCAAGAAACCTCTCCTCAACCTACTCTCCCTCCTCTCCCTCCTCCTAGGGTTCACCTTCTCCATCTGAGAATTGATCACTCTCCTCTTACTCAGACTGTAAGAAGTCACTTTCTTCCTCTTGTAGTTCTTCATTATTTGCTTTGGTATTCTGTATATCCTTTCCAGTCTCCTCTCCTGCTTCCAAGGTTTCCATCTCCACCCTTTCTACTTCCTTAGTCAATTCCCAAAGTTGGGCGTTGATGTCCTGCTAGAGTTCTTGTGCATCATCCAGAAGAGTGTTGAGGGATTTTTTTTCCTGAGAGTTTTCCATCCCCTGCTTTTCCTTTATTGGAAGGGAAGTTTTGCTACAATCCAGAGAGACTCCTCTGGGTTTCTTTCTCTCAGGATCAGTTCTACCATCCTTGGTTGTATCTTCTATGGTTTGGGTTACCTCTCCTTGAGATATTCCATCCCCTGATTCTTCCAGTTCTTTTTCATTTGCATTGGTCTCCTTTCCCCTGGATGAAGTACCTTCCTAGAATACTTCTCTAAAGAGGCACTTTTTGGGTTCTAATCCTTCCCATACCTCTGTCTTTTGTTGCCAACTTCCATACTTTTTCAGTATTTCTATATTCTTGTAGATTCCCACCCACTCATCTATTTCTACTACTATGTAGGATTCGACACCATCTTTTCCATTTATGAAGTCCTCATCAACCCCTAAACACACCCCTAGGGCATCACCCAATCTCACCATAGCCTCCACATTCCAGAATTTTGAGGGAAGATTCACTAGTTTGATCCAGGTAGGGATTTGATTTATTTTATAGTTCCAGGGGTCAAAACTTGATCTCCAATTTAGGTAGTGAAAAGTATGACCATTCAAAAATAGTGGTTTCCCTTCTACAATTTCCAACTTTAATTGTTGATCTATACATTCTATGAGAAAGAAAGAGTTTGGTAGCTAGTAGATGCTTACCCAATCTTTGTACTTGTTTCTCCACCACACTTTGATCTCCTCCCTAGGGTATCCTGGGCCAATCCACTTGGAAAATAGAGCTCTGTCCATTAGTTTGGTCACTTTTGGTTAGATAGTTTCCAAAGGCATTTGGTACAGTTTACTTCCCCATGGTCACAAACAGTCACCTTTGCTCACTTTGCTTTGGAATTTCCTTTTATTCTGTTTTCCTTTTAAACAACTCCCGGTCTCTTTGGTTCATTCTTCTTCCAAACTCAAATTCTTCTCCCATTTGAGAACTCATTTTTCCTTCATTTTTTGGCTTAGGGTTTCCTATTCCTTTGACTCTCCAGACTTTATTGGTGCGCTTCTGAATGCCACTGCCCTTGTGGCACTAGTTGGGATCCAACAATTTCCCATGACATCCATTTTCCTAGAACGACCCATGCCTAGGCTCATGTGTGCTCCATCTTTGTTTGTTCCTCTGGTGCACTATTGCATTTTGCCCTTGTTCAAGAGCCCTCTTCTAGCCATCCCCTTGTTGACCTCTTCTTTGGTTGTGATCCTAGTTCTCCAGGTTTTCATTCTGGTGATAGTGTGGGTGACACTTGTCCACCTAGGCTCTATTTTTGAATACCCACTGTGGGATGATCCACCTTCTATTGGTTGCCATCTCCATCTACCTTCTTTCTTTGTAAGCCATCCTCCACCATGTCACCCCATTGGCTTCTTTTCTCCTCTACAAGTTTTTGCTCTTGTTTGCCAACTTGCGCCATTTCCTCTCCCACTAATTAATTTTAGATATTTTTAATTTACAATATATATTAATATAAATAGATAAAATTATAATAATTTATACAATATATTAATATATATAAATATAGATTAAAGGAGAACTTACAAAATAAAATAACTTATCATATATTAATATAAATGTATAATATAAATTAATATATTACCTACACAATGTAGATTAACTTATTTAGTTTTAATCTAATTGCTTCTGGATTTGATTGTGTGCTAGTTTTTTCATCTTTTTCAACTCTCTATCCTATGATGGATCACTGATTGTGATCCAAAATGTTGATGAAAAAACTAGCACACAATCAAATCGAGAAGCAATTAGATTTAAATTCATATGGATTGTGGAAATCTAATTACATTGATTAACTTATTTAGGTTATATATATAAATTAATATTATCTATATTAAAATAGGTTGTATATAATATAAGTTATCTTATATAGCTATATATTAGAGGTTATAATGTTTTTGGAGAACCTATATATATAAATTAATATAAAAATATACATTATGAAAAAAAAATTTAATGAAAAGAAGAAAGAGAGCATATAATAATTAAATTATACTATAGAATATTAAAAATATAGATAACAAAGATACTAGTCTAATGGAAAGAATATTACAATTTTTTATTTTTTTAAAATTTTAATAGTGTGAATCTAAATCTCAATTTTTGTGAGATTTTATATAATAAAAAAATAACAATTACATTCTTTAAAAAAATCAAAATAAGTAACATTTATTTATTTTAGAAATGACTTTAAAAAGCAAAAAATGAAAAATCATTCTTTAAAAAAATGTTTTCCTTGCTTTCCCTAAATGCGTCAATAATACACATAACTTTTTAACCAATCATATGCACAAAAAATAATTTTTATAATAATATTGTTTCTTGATTGGTTGAAAACTAAATTATTAATAATTATTTGATTGACTGAGAACTAAATTATTAATAACTAATTAACTAAAAAAAGCCAAACTCATTACAATAGTACTATGTCAATGGCAAGTACTAATAATAATGACAATAAAAAAGCTGAAATCTTAACTCTGCAAAATAAAGCTCAAAAAACAAGAATTATTTTTACCATTAATAATTTTCTAATTTGTATTTAAATGGTAAATAAAAGAATATATCACCTGGATAAGATGGTGCATGTTAAATGACATGAGGGAGATCAAAATTGATCCCTGTAATGGAAGGAAATTTGGCCACTATCATGCTCAAGGCTTTGCCAGTTCCACCACCTATATCTACCAAAACATTGATTCCTTGGAAGCCATTGTAAGAGAATGCAAGCAAGTCCTCCATGAATAACATGCTAGAGGAGGCCATGGACTCAATGAGGAGTTTAGTGTTAATATGAGGATTTTCCAAAACCAATTCTTGGGGCTCTTACCATGACATTTAACAAAGTGCTCCACATCCCCATCTGTGACTGCCTCATGGAGAAACTGCCAAGCATCCATGCATAATTTATTTTGATTCAGGTGGATTAAGGAGGCCAAGGAGCACCCATCCTCTCTCCTAACCAAGGCTTTTCCTACAGCTGTGAGTTCATATTTGGTTGGGTTTTCCATGCTTTGGTCTACATGCTCTTCAAAGACATGGTAGCTGGTGAGGAGTCTCATTATCCTGCCCAAATTTTCAGAATTTGGGGATTTACTTTGTGGCATCTCCTCAACTATTTCTTGGGCAGACATGGGGTTTGAGGCCTCGGCCATGATATAAAAAACATTGAGATTAAGAGCAGCTTTGAGGGACATGGGCACTGAACACATTGCACACAATTCTATTATAGCTACTCTGGGGCTCAAACTTGGTGTAACATCCATGGCAGCTGCAACACAGACCACCTTTTTCTTTCACTAGGCTGGAAAGAAGGAACCAAACAAATAAATTATATTAATGCTTACCTCTGACAAAACTGGACTTACGATTATTGAATTCAGCAATATTTCAGAGAGAGATAGAGAAAGATTAAGATAGAAAATATGCAAAAACAAACGACTGTTTTGGGACCAAAATCTAACTTAACTGGGTGTAGTCCAAAGTGTATGCCAGGGGATATAAAAAGCCAGTTAAGAAAAAGTGAAGGAAACTCTGCGAATGAAGTCATCGTTAGATTTGTTGTAATGTCATAGTTGTGAAAAATATGTCTCCCTTATTGGCGTTGTGAAACCCAACAATAAATTGACTATTGTTTATTCTCAGAAATTCGAATAACAGAAATCAAATGACTGAAACAATGAACTAAAGCATGCACAACACCATTCACTAAAATACTGAATGCAGAGAAAACCAATCACACTTTGACACAATGATTTACCCTGGAAAACCCCTAACTCTGGGGAAAAACCAGCATTCAAAGAGAGAGATTTTATTAAAGCAGAAAAGAAGAAATTTACAATAACTGCCAGAACTTGGCATCCACAACGAAACTGCAAACTTGGATAATATTCAACTCCTTCTTCTGTTCACTGCAACCTCTCTTTGATCCTGTGTCCTTTCCTGCAATAACCTTCAATCTGTATATCTACAATGCACACATCTATCCTTTTTATAATCTCTTATTCACCAACGGTGAAGCAAAGCAGAGATTAATCTTAGAAAGAAGACAAAGTTGTTTCTAAAAAAGAATTCCCAAACTGGCAAGTGCGTAAAAGATAAGACAGATAAAAATCAGGAAAGTTTATCTAATCTATCCAGCCTGGGTGACACGGTTCCAGGCTGGAAGATTTATCTTCCGAGCTACACTTTCAACACTCCCTCTTAGTGAGGAAGGTGTTCTCTACTACACCTAACTTGTCCCTGAAGAAGACAAACTTGCTTTTCATCAAGGCCTTCGTTAAGATGTCTGCAACCTGCTCATCTGTAGATATATACTGTAGTTGAACTAATCCACGCTGTACACAATCCCTGATAAAGTGATATCTAATGTCAATATGCTTCGACCTATCATGAAACACAGGATTCTCAGAGAGTTTTATGCAACTCTGATTATCACAGTGAATGATGGTCGATTCTAGCTCCTGACCAAACAATGCTACTAACAGCTTCTGAAGCCATATGGCCTCACATGTTGCCATGCTTGCTGCCATGTACTCTGCTTCCGTAGAGCTTAATGCAACAGACTTCTGTTTCCTACTGTACCAAGAGACAACCCCTGATCCCATGCTAAAACAACACCCCGAAGTGCTTTTCCTATCTACTGCATTACCAGCCCAGTCTGCATCAGTGTAGCCAATCAACTTGACACCATCACCCCGAGTATATCTCAACCCATACTCAACTGTACCACATAGATACCTCAGCACATGCTTTGCTGCTGTCCAATGTATTCTCTTTGGTTCTACCATGAACTGACTAAGAGAGTTGACTGCAAAGCAAATGTCTGGTCTTGTATTGACCAGATACATCAATGACCCAATAAGCTGTCTATACAAGGTGGGGTCTACTGCCTCCTGCTTTGATGCATTGATTTTCTGCCAATTTGTAACCATTGGTGTAGACATGGGTCTACAGTCCAACATTCTGAATCGCTTCAAGATTTCCATAGCATATTTCCCTTGACCAAGGAAAATCTCTCCCCCTGTCTGCCACACCTCTAGTCCCAGAAAATAGTGCATCAACCCCAAATCCTTCATCTCGAACTCTGCTGCTAGGTCCCTCTTGCAATCCTCTATGAGCCTCGGTGAACCAGTCATAAATAAATCATCCACATACAAAACTAGGATGAGTGGTTCACCCACCATCATGAGATAGTAAAGGTTGGAGTCCGCCTCACTCTTCACGAATCCCATGCTCTGCAAGTAGCTATCTATGC
>VDFB02038818.1:0-37301 GCA_007258455.2 Sequoia sempervirens
CTTAGAAAAAGAAGAGAAAGAAAGGATCAATTCAAAAGATGAATGGGAGGAAGTTCATTTAGTTGTACATATAGGAGATAATGCAAGAAAATACAAAATGTGAAAATTGTTCATAAGGAGGAAGATAAATCTTCATATGTTTATTCTATCACAAATGAAATAAGTACTTGGTTTATGAGGGTCATAAAGTAGATGGTAGAATTGTGAAACAAGCACAAAACCATGAGCCACAGGATCAAACGACAAAAAAAATATACCTTCCACACAAGAAATCTACAAACAAGAATTGCTATATTCTTCAACAAGAAAAAGCTATAGAAGCAAGAGACTTTCAAGAAGATATGAAAGCTCCAGATAATATATGAGAGTTATTTACAATAAGGGTTGAGTGCTTATAAGAGAAAATCCCTAAATGAGAAAGGGATCATATCATGACAAGTGTCAACATCACATGAGATGTGACATAATGTTTTAATATTAGCTCAACTAATAAAGTATAAAACACTCCCAAGTTTAGCTTAAGTGCACGAGAATAAATTAGACTAATAATCAATTAAAGATTAATTAATTATTAGCCAATGCATGATTACTCTAACAACCCCCCTTAAGATGAACTTAGGTAGTAGCTAAAAAACCATAAAAAGGAATGTAAGATGGGTCTCGACAAACAAGGTCATTTAAGGAACCCATGTACAAACAAAAGATCTTTATAATGTGGAGAAATAGAGAAAACCTCATGGGAAAAACTCTACTCCAAGAAGAGATGAAATCCAAGTGAAGGACTGAAGAAGCCTCCAGACAAGGCAAGGTTGTCCCAAAATATAGGAACAAATGATGAACAAAAAAGAACACCATTGAAGCATGAAGAAGCTGCAAATGCTATTGAAGAATTACTGCTAAAATGTTGAAAGAAGAACCTTCGTTGAAACATCTAATGGTTAGGATCAAGAAGACAAGAATTTGTATGAGTTCCTTTAATGACACTACTCGAATCTAAAGGAAAACCAAGGCAAACATCAATAACTCAAAGATACAGATGGCACAAGTACCAATAGTCTAAAGAAATGATCAAGTGAAAAATGGAAAGTCGACTCTAGAAATAGGAATGCAAGAGTGTCCATATGGTAAGTGCTCCATCTCATTGAAATGCATGGGCAACTAGACATTGCATCTACCTAGTACATAGGAACAAATGTTGTATACATAGCTCACTTCAACACGAAACCAAGGAAGTAGTAGCACCAATAGTAGAAACCCCCTCATAATGCTAACAAGTGAGAGGTATGGCAAGTACACTAAAACTGAATGCCTGAATGTAGTGGATGATAAAGAACCAAGAACATCTAAATGCACAGACATGAAATTACAAGCAAATATAAAGGGTGTGCAAACCAAGGCACACATGCATGAGAAAGGTATGAAGGCAAAACAAAGGCAAACATCAACCCCCATGGCACTTTATATCATAGTGTGAGTACAATAAGGCACAAAGTAATGTGCAAGATCCCATAATATAGGTACAATACAAAGGCACTTTATCTCAGTGCATTTACAAAATCATAAGTGCTTATAATGGAAGCTTAGAATGTCAGAAAAGAACACAAGATTGGAAATACATGTAGTACAGCCAAAAGCGAGTCATCCCACGTAAACAAAAAGTTTCCAGGAGCTTAAAATGTCCAAGTAATTCACTAGAGTGTGAAAACACATAAATATAAATAAAATATATTTGGAGAACAATCTGGAAAAACTCCATGGATGGAACTGAAGAGCTCTGAAAGACAGTTCCAACATCATTGGAATCACGAAAAATGAAGAAACTAATCAAAAGTTACGAGCTCAAGATTAAAACTAGTACCTCTAACTTCAATAGGTTGTAGAATGCACCAGTAGCAAAATAAAGTGATGAGACCCACACCTCTGGAAGGTTGATGAAATTAACTTTTCTACGATATCTCATTTGCTAAAAAATGATATCGTATGCCCCAGTTATGGCCAAAAGAAAAGAATAGCTCCTTGAAGGCCATAGAAGGGGTCAAAGGGGGCCAAGGTATAGTCCATACCCTAACATCAGTGAAATATTCCAAGAATATTCTCTAACTACCCAGAAACAAATTCTAGCCCCTACAAAAGATGGTGACGAAATATTCCAAACTGACTAAATATTCTCCAAAAGATTCCCTACTCTGAAATTTATGATGCCACCAAGAAAGTGACAATTCGCTTGAAAATTTTTGGATCTAAGACGAATATTTTTTTTCCTATGCTAGGTTTTTTTGATGACACATGCTTTATAGCCATTGAGCATTTTAGGTTTGACAATGGTAATGCTACCAGTCAAATGTACAGCTCAATACTACAAACCTATCACCAAGTACTAGAATGGGCCTGCAGGGCCTACAAATAGTAGGTACCCTGCACGTAGCTTAAAAATCCTCGCCCAACGAAAACCAAAAAAAATGCCGCCTAATAAAAAAATAACCTCCAAACTTGTCAACACAACAAAAAAAAAATTATATTTATTTTTTTAATAAATTTCAAAATATAGAAATTTATAAAAAAATATGCCGACCTTAAAAAAAAATTCTCTATTTGTGTGTTGGGAGGCCATACAACCTTCCTGGCAATTTTTTTTGCCTTAGATGCCAACTTCACCAAATTTGACGATTAGAAAGGCAATCTTAAGGTTTTTGGGCCTTCTGAGCATGATGGAAACCTCTGTTTTGGCTCAAAACACACCAAAATTGCAGCTACCCTCTAGATTTGGAAAAGGAGCAACCACTTCAAAACCTTGTAGATTTGGTGTTAAGAATTGAAATCAAGCAAAACAAAAGCCAAATTTGACTTTCTCGACAACTCTGGATCCAACAACAAGGTCCTTTTCACACAAAAATGTTTCAAAAAATTCTCACCTCCAAAATTTGCAAAGAAAGCAAAGGGGATTTAGATATGAAGCCTATAACCCTCGTTGAAGAAAGAAAATTTCATAAATATAGAAGGGGTTCGTTGAATCCACACTTTGATACCATGTTAGAATTGTGAAATAAGTATAAAACCATGAGCCATAGGATCAAACAACAAACAAATATACCTTCCACGTAAGAGATTTTCAAACAAGAATTGTTATATTCTTCAACAAGAAAAAGCTACAGAAGCAAGAGACTTTCAAGAAGATACGAAAGCTCCAGATAATATATGAGAGTTATTTACAATAAGGGTTGAGTGCTTATAAGAGAAAAGCCCTAAATGGTAAAGGGATCAAATCATGACAAGTTTCAACATCACATGAGATTTTACATAATGATCTAATATTAGCTCAACTAATAAAGTATAAAACACTCCTAAGTTTAGCTTAAGTGCACAAGAATAAATTAGACTAATAATCAATTAAAGATTAATTAATTATTAGCCAATGCATGATTACTCTAACAGTAGCCACTAATAAAGAATCAATACATGAGGAGCCAACTAAAAATGATAATGGCTTCACATCTACTATACATGATAATGTCTTTCATTTCTATGATGCAGGGGATTTTTGGTTTGACTACCAAAATAAGCCTATGAAGGATGCATGTGAAATTTCTTTTGACCTAGAGGTTGCTCTTACTTCATCTCAAGGATCATGCTTTAAGGATGGCATAAAAGGGATGAAAACTATTAATCATTATGACCAATGTCATAGTGTGAACCAAATAGACTAGATCCACATAGATTAAAACCCTATTTAATTACCCAAGCATTAATCCCAATAAGATATTCAATAATCAACAAAATGAAGTAGTCATTAAAACTACCATGCTAAAGCATGAAAGCTTAATAAACAACTATTTTATGACCCTAAATCTCATCCTATTGGTGGAGTGGTGTCGCATTGATGTAGAATGGCGACCCTTTTCCAATCCCTTGGATAATGAGCTCGTTTCAATCAGTTTTATTGAACAAAACTGATGAAACTAATAATAGATGAACACAACATGATAAAATGATGGTGACATGTTCTAAATGCTAAGATGATTGGTGAAATAGTTGCAATCTATGTTAAATGGAGTTGAAGTTCAAAAATGAAAGCCATTGATGCAATTTAAACTAAAATTATGCAAACTAAGCTAAAACGGAAGCCATTAATGGATGATTTAACCTACTATGATCAAGATTTTAAACTAAAAATGTTAAATGTATGCTAAATATGGATGCAAGATGAGTGTGATTTTAACAACATAAATTTACTATTAAAATATGGATCCCTATTCAATAGATGCAAGGTCTATTTATAGAATAGGAAAAAAGAAATCGATGGTCAAGATTGAAAGAATCAATCAATGGTTAGGATGGAATCAAGATGGAGGCATGGATCATGAATTCCCATCAAGGGTTGAAAATGCAAGTTGATATTTAATCAACAGTTCATAGTCATGCAAAGAACCACACTTTCAAAACTTGCTCAAGAAGTTTGTTGAAAGTTTGTTACAAGGAAGAATATTCCTTTTTTTTCAAATGAGTGAAGAGGGAAAGAATATTCCATGAGAATATTCCCTTTTGGAGAAATGTGCAAAGGAGGAATATTCCCTTGCAAGTGGGAGAGCTAGAATTAATTAGTAATTTGATAATTAAAACAAAGTTTGAATTATGCAAATTAGAGGAGTTTAGGATATCCATTAAATAATTAACTTATTTAATGAAAAGGGGTTAGAATGACATTTAATTAAATAATTAACATTATTTAATTTAAATGAGAGGACTTAGGGTGTTAAATTAAATATTTTAATTTATCTAATATAACAAGATGAAAGGTTAGCATGAAAGGGGGAGGAATTAACCTAATTAAATCAATCAAATTAATAGATGAAAATATGTATTTAATTAAATGACTAGGCTAATTTAATCAAACAAGCGAAAAGAGGATGGATTTTAGTACAAAATGATGTTAGTATATCATATTCGAGTGTGTAGTATCATTCAAGATATTTTTAAGCATCTACATTTTGCCCCTCTTTGAAGTGAAGTACTTGTTACGTTGGTTCAAAGACTGACGCTTTTCAGCTTAACCTGTTACTCAGATCAATTTAAAAAAAAATAAAAAAAATTGGATGCCCCACTATTGCCCTAGAGGAAAGAAAATAAACTGGTACCTTGCCCCCTTGAGAGATCAGGCAAAAATTTTCAATTTTGGGTTGATCTCTCGATAAAGATAAAACATAGGTTTAGCTCAAAGAGGACTAGAAAGCTCAAATGTCTAATGTAGACAAATTTCATGATGTATAGAAAATCATCAGCCATGGGTAGCCTCATGTACATTTTGATATATCACACAAATTGTTGGAAATAGGATGCCATTTAATTGCAAATCCTAAACATTAATTATTTCATGTATCTCCTAAGTTCTTGGAATGTGTTCAACAACACTAAGATTAGGATGAGATTAATTATTTGGATGAAATAAATCATGAAATTGAAATTTGTAGTTATTCTATAAATAAGGAGCATGTGGGTGCACACATGGTAAGGTGACAATCACCTTGAGTTCAGTTAACTATTTGGAGTAAGAGATAACACTTCTGAATGCATGTAAAGATCCTAGGAGTTAGGATTTGATGTTTGCATGCTTGAAGTTCAGTTCAGAATCAGTTTAGTTTAGTTCAGTTTAGTTATGGTTCAGTTGTCTTCAGTTAGTTTCAATTGTATGTTAGTTAACTTCAGTTAACTTGGAATGCATGACTAATAACATTGAGTTGTATGACAAATAACAAGGACTACCTCTTGTTAACAAGGGATGACCATTCTTTGGGAATGGTGTTGAGTAAATGTTTCAGTTAACAAGAAATCACTTGGAGCCAACTTGGGTTCCCAAGATTCTTTCTTGGAATTAACTCCAATGCATGATAAGATATTTCTAAAGGCCCTATTAAGTGGGACCCTCTTTTGGGTGCCATCTTTGAGGAAGAGCTTTGTAATTATCACCGAACTGAAGGATGAGCTGTAGCTTTAGTTTGGGACGCCCAAATGGGTAAAGCACATGTTCTAAGCTTTGGTCTTCACGGTAGAACTCAACTTGAAGCAATGTGGCATACCTTTTCAAGGGCTTGAGCTTGTGCATTGTAATTATCACCATTTGGAGATTACAAGGTTGCATATTGTCTCTATATTTCATTCAAGTTGAAGAGAGTTTTTTATAATTGTTATTGTAGGTGTGAAGAAGATTGACAAAGATAGAAGAAGCATTCTCAAGCAAGAATTGGAGCTATTGTAATTCAGAGATTGAATAATAGAATAATTCTTGGTGGAGTTTTTTCTCGAAAGGGTTTCTCCACGTCATATCTTGTGTGATCTTTCTAATATCTTGTCTAGTTCTTCTATCAACTTCTCTCTTCATTGTACAATAGTAAAATGAATTAATCAAGATAATCACCCACAAAGAATATATGTAACAAAGAAAGAGCTTACTTAGATCAGCAATATTAAAGTTTTAGAGAGTATTAAGCTAAGAAAACACCTCATTTTTCAACACATATTCGATACTTAGATAGAACTGATAGTAAAGATAGAAGAATAAGAAGAATAAGATGGATGGATTGACCATTGATTTTGAGATTGATTCGGAAGTCCAACAAGCCTATGATTCTTCAAGGCTTCATTATATTATGGTGATGAGAGTGATGATTTTGGTGATGCATAGACAATCTCAACAATGGGTAGCCTCATGTAAATTCAGATATCAATTACTAGAGCCATCAAGTAGGACTCCATCCTAACTTTTTAAAATGCAAAACTGGATCCATCAAAGAGTGGTGTTTTATTTGCAGAGAATCCTTCCTGAACAAATAAGTGCTCCATTCGAAAACTACCTTAATTTGATAGGCTTCTTCAAAGGATCCTTGCTCTAATACCAATTGAAGGGCACACAATCTATTAAGAGGGGGGGTGAATCAATAGATCTAGTCAATTCAAAACTCTTAACTTCAACTCAAAATATCAGATCATGTAACTTGAATCTTCACTACTACTAATCAAACACTAAGCTCACATTCACACAATTGAACACTAGATATACATGCAAACCTAAGATGGGAAAAACCACAATGATGATAGCGACTTGGATCTACTATCCAAATTCAACATCATAAAGAAGAAATATACAAGTGAATTTGACAATATGAAGTAGGCACCAACCTATCAAAGACACCAATCCCCAACTGAACAATATAGGAGGTAGATCACTAGTCCCACCAGATTACATAGATAAAGCTTGCAGATCTTCTATATGGTTGAGTACATCTCATACATGTGCCAAAGTTATAGTTGACACTCTTTGACACTGCATATGATCTTTTGAAATCGACACACACACTAAAATACAACTCTCCCTTTTATATTCACAACCTTCTCTTCAATTTACCCCTGGGGCCAATTTTTCTTCACATTGGTGTAATTCTACTTGACATTATACATCCACATAATAGAGAAATATATACATGACTTTACATTAACACTCTTCTATGTCAATTAGGGATCCACAACATAACCAAGACGACATAAGGTGGACCTACATTCAAATTACATGAAACATGTAACAAGTTGGTCCAAAATAAAATTTTGTTGTTGCAAAATAATATGATGTCATGTGACACCACATGAACCCTAACTAGGTCCTATCTTGACAATGCATGCAAGATTTGAATTTTGCATTCTACTAGTTGTTACCAAACAAGTCTCAAACACCATCTAATTAATAAACAGACATAGAGAACCTTCTATCAGTTCAAACTTTTTGCATTTTAAACATATCCTCCATAAAATCTAGAATATGATAGAACAAGTTTAGGCATACTTTGTTGCAAGTATGAGTGAGCTTGGTGGTGTTATTGATGTCAACACAGTATAGGATGTTGCGGAGAAATGAATCAAGTGATTTCAGGTTGTGCATGTATAGTTGAGATATTTTTGAGATGTTGTGAGTACATGGAGCTATTTTTATGATGTTGCAGATGTGCTGATATGATGTGTTGCTAAGTAATTTTGAGAAATAGTAAAGTCAGAGTTGTGTGCGTGTTCAGAATGTGCTTTGATATGTGCTCCACATTTCTTTTGCATTGATCCTATGCTTATGTAGATCTAAAGTGTTATTTATGGGCATCTGTTGGTGATATCTCCTAGATTGTAGCTTCTAGTTTGATGAAGAGTGAAAGTTGTGTTCACTAGTGTGTGAATTGGTTTGGTAGAGTTGTTTGTTTGTGGATTGGAAGAAATTTTTCTACTTCATAGTCCTTCGCTGGTGTTGTTTTAGGTCTTGCGGATTTGGAAGATGGCTTGTAAAGGTGTTATCTATGTTTTGGAAAAGGTGTTCATGGTTTGGTGCTTCGAAAGACGAGTTTCAAAGTTTTTGAGTGTGTATGTACAATCCAGATGGACTAATGGAAAGTGTTTTGTGTTTGAAGGTTGTTGCATTTGCTACAAATGAGTTCCAGTGTATGGTAAACTGCGTTGTGTGGTCCACATGTTATCTTCTTGTTGTGGAAGCATGTATTTCATAGTTCATTTGTGTTTATCATTAGGTTTGGCTGACCTGGTGCCTACACGTCATGCAAAGGATAAGTATCAATTAAGGAAGTGTGTGGTTGATTTGAGATGTTGTTTCGAGTCTTGGTTAAGTATTGGTTTGGTTCGCTCTCATTCTCTTCCACTGCGGGAATGTTGAGTTGCAACCTATTTTGAATTTGTAAAATGAAGCATGTGTAGCTAACCTTGGAGAAAGTTTCTAAGGTTGAAGATGGTATAAATACAAGTTGAGATGTTATGGATTGATCAATCAAGAATGCCACAAGTGTGAGAAGCAAGAGTGTGCGAAAGTGAATTAAGGCAGCAGTACTTTAATGTGTTAGACTCCTGAAAGTAGTGAGTTGACGGTGTCTACAATTCTTCTGATCAAGGCTATGGATGTGTGTAATTTGTTGTGGTGGATTTTTCTATTATCTTTTGTATTTGTAGGTAGTGAGCCTCTTTGTTGGATAGTGAGTCTTATTTGTAAGCAGTGAGCCTTGTATTCAGGTAGTGAGCCCTTTGGTCATGTGCCACTTTGTAATCGATTTTGAAATTACTTTATATTGTGAGTTAGTCCTCACCGTGGTTTTTCCCTTATTGGGTTTTCCACGTACATGTGGTGTTTCTTATGTTGATATTGCTTTATGTTATTTGCATTTCATGTTCATACTTAATAACAAAATAAAGTGGATTTGAAGTTGATAAGTGTTTGAGATTTGTGATTATTTTTGGTGACAACTGATTCATCCCCCCCTCTTAGTTGTCTAGCGCCTTTCAACAATTGGTATTAGAGCTTTGGTTCCTCAGAGAAGAGCTTAATCGCTTGAGGTAGATCTGATAGCGCGCAAATTGGCAATCCCTATGTTTGATGGATCTGACTACAGTGACTGAAAAGTGCAGATGAGAGGTTACTTGATCCCTCTTGGTTACAAGACTTGGAAAGCTATTGAGACAAATATTTTGCACTAGAAAGTGGCCCTTCTTCTGTAGATGATATTTCTGCCTATGAGGAAAATGAAAAAGCAAGGTATGCAATCTATAGTGCTTTATCTAAAATTGAGTGAACAAAAGTTATTTCTTTGGGCACTACTTATGAAGTATGGAAAAATTTAGAAGATATCTATGAAGGAAATGATAGAGTGAAATTTTCAAAGAAGCTAATAGCTAAGCACATGTATGAGAACTTGAAAATGGAAGAAGATGAAGATATTGTTGTTGGTGTAATTAATTAATTATTACACTAGCATAATTTAACTTAGGTCATATATCATATATCATCGGCGTAGTCTTCTCCATTGCCGACAACCACTCTTGGCTTCCGTCCAATGCTCAGCCCACTTGCAGGCTTAGCCTATCATTGACCACCACCGACCACTGTTTCTTTATGTCGATCATTTTTGTCAGTTGTCGTTTGATTCTCATTGGCAATTTGTTGCTTCAAGCCCCCATTCTCAAGGTATGGTCACATCATTGACCAAGCGATTAGCTCTATTTGGTTGCGCCACCAAGAGCTCCACTGTTCCAAAGCCGCTCCTCCCAAGATCTCAGCCTTGTCGTGGCTCCAGGAGGGGGCATTTTTTTTGCCACTATTACCACCATAGTCATATCAACAACCATATCCTAGCGCCTGAGAACTTATTTTTTGCTCCTCATTAGCCTGCTAAGTGCCAAATATAGGCATTTTTTTCATTTTGTCATAGCTTTAAACTAGGGTATCAAAAATTTGCAAATGAGATACCATCAGAAAGGGAATTTCGAGCACTTTCCAGTGGTGACATCAATTCTATGAATTTTTTATGACAAAAAATTCTACAGTTAACTGAAGTCTAAACCCTAATTTGGACATAAAGGCTCGTAACTTCACAACTATTCATTGGATTTTAGTGATTCCAGCGACATTAGGAAGTATTTTTAGAGCTTTTTTCATCCATCCAGACCCCTTGATCAATTTCAGCTCCAAGTACTCTTGCATTGATTTTTTTAGTTTGGTGCATTTGTTTAATAACTTGGATATCCTGAAGCTTGGGAAAATATTTTTTGATCCTGATAGCATCACTTCAGTTGTACATCATCTTTGGAAGTCTTTATTTGTTGTTGAAGGTCATTTGTCTTTGCTTTTTTTGGAGAAATTTCATTATGGGGCTTGCATATACTCCTTCTTTGGTTATGTTGTACAAGGGTAACTATCAACAATGGCAGGATGGGATCATCCACCATCTCCAATCACTTGATCTATTGCCTCATTTGTATGGTATAGTTCCTCGTCAAAGTGAAGGTATTCTTGAATTTGCTTGGAGTTGCAACATGTACATTATCTTGGAGATCATTTCAATGCAAGTTGATTGTGATGTTTTGAATGCTATTGGTCATTGTGATTGTCCTCGCATCCTTTAGAGTAAGCTTTGGGAGCTATATGGAGGATTAGACACTCCACGTTTCTCGATGGTCATGATTCAGAATGTCATTCTTTAGATCAGGTGCTCCATGATGATATTGTTGTGCAGGAAGTTGATTGTCTTGAATCTTTTGAAGAGGTTGACAAGATTCCTTCAGGTGCTTCTTCTCCGTCAAAGACTATTGGTATCCCTTCACATTCAGTGATTCCTTGTCCAAATTCATTGACTGAGGCTTCCACTATCATCACTCATCAGGACACATTTAGTTTTCCAAACTTGACATCACAGGATGGATTTGTTTCAGGTCTCATTGACTTGGCCACTTCTATGGGTTTGGAGGACATTCTTGAGGGGATATCACTCCTTTATTCAGATTCCACCTTGGAGAGTTTTCTTGAGTCTCCTCATCCCTTTGTCTCAACCTTGATTAGGAATCCAAAGACTATCTTGGAGGCACTTGGTCTCTCTTCAGATATTTCATGCATGAGACTTCTTCCCTGTCATTCCATTCAGGATTTGAGGTTTCTTCAACATCCACCATTGGATTTGTTTCTTCCTAGTGGGAGACTTGTGGTTTGGACACCTTTGTTGCTTCAAACTTCTTTCAATGGTTTTGAGGACACTTCATTCAGGGGGGGCTATCAAGTCTCCATCACATTCATTCCATCACCATCTTTAGATATTGTTCAGCATCAGTTTTCGCATCATCCTGGTTTGTCACCCTATTCATTGATTGTGGCATCTTCATCTTCAAGCAAGAAGAAATTTGAGTAGAGTTCAGAGACATCATCATCCACCTTTATCCTTCCTTCAATTCCTATCTGAAATGGGAAGCATCACTACACTTGCACTTAGTTTTTTTTCTTCCGAAAGGGAGACAAGTTGTTTGTCAACATTTGATCATGTTCTATCTTCAAACACTTACCATTTCTGAAGGTGATCACATCTTCTAGGGGGGCTATATTGTCTCTCTGTCTCCCTCCTATGGGAGGGCTATTGTAATGTATCCATGTGATAGATGGTGTCCTTGGGGGGTATTTGGGAGTCATCCATCCTTCCCATCCTATCTCACATTTTTTTGCATTTTCATCTCCTTTTTGGAAAAGGGGTTTTGTTCCCACTGGGTTTTCCCCTTTTCCTTGGTTGTGGGAGATTTTCCGCATCTTCATGTACAATGGGTACCTAACATGGCCTCATAGCTAGGACCCATCATAATTATCATCTCTTGCATAATCATTGCATTTTTCCTCACTAAGTTGAACTTATGGGGGGGTGTTAGTGTAATTAATTAATTACTACACTAGCATAATTTAACTTAGGTCATATATCATTTAGTCCTGGGTTGCATTTTAATAAATCATTTAATAATGGGGTAATGCTCCCTTCCATGCTTGTAGGGATAAGATTCCTTCTAGAAGATGAGTTGTCCTTCTAGAACTTATCTTAACATTTAATAATTTTTTAGATAGGGTTCACATGTTGTTAGATCAAGACACATGGAAATATCATCTTGCATCTTGCATCTCTATCGTGCCTATATATTTAGGGCATTTTGTACATTTGTAATCATCCAATCTCACATCATATCATCAATATAGAAACTCTATTATGCATGCCTAGTTGCAACACTTTCTTTGTGGCTGATTATCTTTCCTGGAAAAGGTCCTCCATTGAAGACTTTGAAGCTTCAGGGATTGTGCATCCATAATCTCAATAATTGCAAGCTATTTTTAGACGGTTGATATTGCAGTGAATGAAGTGAAAAATCAAGGTGGAACTCTAATAGATGAAGATGTGATGGAGAATATTTTGATGACTCTATCGAAGAGTTACAATGATAGAGTTTCAACCATTGAAGAGTGTGTGATCCTAAGAAGTTCACTAAAGAACAACTATTTGGCACCTTGAATGCATTTCAAATGAGGAAGTTTTGAAAAGAAAAGGAGAAGACAAAATCAACCTTTAAAGCTACAAAGACAAAAGATGATCCAGATAGTGATAATTTAGATGAGTTGGAAGAAAATTTTACAAGGAAATTGAAGAAAGGTATTGGAAAGTACAAATGTATGTTACCTTTTAAATGTTTTAGTTGTGGAAATATTGGTCACTATGCTTCAAGATGTTGAAATAGAGTTGTACAAAGAAGAATAGAGACAATAAAGGCAAAAAGGATAAGAAGTTCAAGAAGTTGTACTATGTTAGAGAAGATGTTGGAATTTCTAATGATGAATATGATTTTGAGGGTGATGATGATGAATGCTTGTTTCTAGCCTTAGAGAATAAATCAGTGTCTACTAACTCTGGAATATGTGCAAGGGAAAGTGGTTCAAAGAGCAAGAAAGATGAGATGGAAGGTACTCTAGTTACTGCCTTTCATGCTAGACAAGATGAAGACTATTGGGTAATTGACAGTGGCTACTCAAATCACATTAACAAAGATAAAAGTAAGTTTACTAAAATTGAAAAGTATGATGGTGGATTAGTCATGTTTGGAGATGATTCTGGTGCAAAGATTGTTGGAAAAGGAACAATTAATTTTGATGGAAAACACAGTACTGACGATGTCTATTATGTTAAGGGCTTAAGGCATAATATCTTGAGTGTTGGAAAAATGTGTAGCAAAATATTCAAGCTTGTATTTCAGGATAACACCTGTGAGATTAGGAAAGGGTCCAAAACTATGGTTGTTGTAGGAAGAATATATGGAAACATCTATCAGCTTAAGGGTGTTGATGGTCAGTGCCTTGTATCTCAAGTTAATGAAAGTTGGCTATGGCACCAAAGAATGGAACATGTAAAATTTAATAATCTGATAAGGATTAGTTCAAGAGAGGTCTGAGATTTTCCTAAAATCATAAAGCCTACCAATACTGTTTGCAGAAGTTGTCAATTGGGAAAACAAACAAGATGCAATTTTAAAGGAAAATATCAATCAACTACTGAAATGCTTGAATTGGTTCATACCGACCTTTATGGTCCTACAAGAATAAAAAATATTAATGGTGATAGGTATTTTATGCTCCTTATTGATGATTATTCTAGAATGACAAAGGTTACTTTTCTTAGGGAGAAGGCTCAAGTTCTGGATAGATTTAAAGTGTTCGAGGCGAGGGTAGAGAATGAAATTCTTGAGAATCAAATATTTAAGGTCTGATAGAGGTGGAGAATTCATTTCTAGTGATTTTAATACATTTTGTGAAGAGCATGACATAAAGAGACATTTTTATGCTCCTAAAACTCCTCAGCAAAATGGGGTTGTTGAGAGAAAGAATCAGACTATGCAAGAGGATACAATAACTATGATGAAAGAGGAAACTGTACCTAATGTATATTGGAGAGAGGCAATCCACACTGTTGTTTATATTCTTAATAGAGTTTAGATAAGAGGTAACAACACAAAGACTCCTTATGAGTTGTGGAATGACAAGATTCCTACTGTGAAGTACTTTAAGGTGTTTGAAAGACAATGTTACATTAAAAGAGATGATGAGAACCTTGGAAATTTTGATTCTAGATGCGATGAAGGTATTTTCATTGGATATTCAATTAGCAGCAAGGCTTATAGATGCTTCAATAAAAGATTGAGGAAGATTGTTGAGAGTGCAAATGTGAAAGTTGATGAAGATATGCACATACTAGTTGAAATAAGTGAAGTTGAACCAAATGAGCCTATCTGTAGATAAGTACCAGAAGAGAATAAGGAAGAAGAAGAAGAACAGATTGAAGAAGAAGAAGAAGAAGAAGCTTGGGAACCTACTCCTAAGACTCCTAAGTATGTACAGAAGAATCATCTAGAAGAACATATAATTGGAGATAAAAGTGAAGGTGTAAAGACAAGAAGCAAAGTGGTAGCAGCTGAGGTAAATTTGTGTTTACTTTCAAAGATAGAAACTAAAAAAGTGTGTGAATCATGCAAAGATGAAAGTTAGGTTAAAACAATGAAAGAATAATTGCATCAAATAGAGAAAAATCAAACATGGGAATTGGTTCCTAGACCTGTAAACAAGAATGTAATTGGTACAAAGTGGGTGTTTAGGAATAATTTGAATGAGTAGTGAAGGTGTAAGAAACAAAGCAAGGCTTGTTTGCAAAGGTTATTCACTAGTTGAAGGCATAGACTTTGAGGAGGCATTTGTACTGGTAGCAAGAATGGAGTCTATTTGGATGCTCTTGACATTTTCTACACATAAAGATTTCAAAGTATATCATATGGATGTTAAGTTTGCATTCCTAAATGGAGAATTGAAATAAGAGGTGTACATGGAACAACTGGAGGGATTTCAGTTATCAGATAAACCAAACATGGTCTGTAAGTTGAAAAAGGAAATATATGGACTCAAACAGGCTTCCAAAGCATGGTATGCAAGGTTGGATAGATATATGACACTACAAAGGTTCAACAAAGACTCTATGGAAAATAATCTCTATTTGAAGGTTGAAGGAAACAAAATGTTGATAGTGGTTGTGTATGTTGATGATATCATCTTTGGAGGAAATGAAGGTATGTGCAAGAGGTTTGCAGAGGAAATGAAAAAAGAGTTTGAAATGTCTATGATTGGTGAGTTGAATTTATTTCTTAGACTTCAAGTGAATCAAACTAATAAGGGGATATTCATTTCACAATCAAAGTATGTTAAAGAGTTATTGAAGAATTTTGGAATGGATGACTCCAAACCAGTCTGTATCCCTATGGTGACTGAATGCAAGCTAAGTAAAGATGATGAATCCCCTAAAGTTGATAAGAGCATGTACAAATATATGATTGGTGGACTATTGTATCTTACTGCTACTAGACCATATATCATGCATGCAATATGTTTGGTTGCCAGATTTCAAACAGAACCTAAAGAAGCACATGTTATAGCTATGAAGAGGATATTAAGATGTCTTAAAGGCACTCCAGACTATGGCTTGTGGTAGCCTAAGGATACTTATTTCACTTTGAGTGCTTTCACTGATGCAGATTGGGTTGGTTGTGTAGATGACTAGAAGAGTACAAGTGGTGGTGTAGTCTTTCTTGGAGGAATATTGGTTTCATGGCTAAGCAAGAAATAATATTCGGTGTCTTTATCCACTACAAAAGCTAAGTACATTGCAGGAGCATCTTGTTGCACACAAGTTTTGTGGATGAAGCAAACATTGAAGGACATAGGAGTGATTTTTGACGAGCCTATCCCTATCTTTTGTGATAATACAAGTGCTATAAACATTTCAAATAATCCAGTAATGCATTCAAGAACAAAGCATATATCTATTCGATATCATTTCCTGAGGGAGAAGGTATTGGAGAATGAAGTCAAACTGGAGTATGTGCCTACAAAGGATTAGATTGCAAATATATTTACTAAGGCTCTTTCAAAGGATACTTTTGAGTATCTCATGGAGAAGTTGGGGGTTACTTCCCCTCCTACTTAGAACTAGGTGCACATGGAGATGCATCAGTCTAGTGGATCTACAAATTCTTCATTCTTTCTGGATTGATGAATGGGTCTAATCCTTAGGGGGACTGGGAAGTATCATTGTTGTAGTATGAGATGTGTGGGTGCACTCCTAAGGGGGAGTGATCAAATTTTTTGGTATTTTCCATTGATGTCAAAGGGGGAGAGAGAGTCATGTGAAAAATAGTGTAAGAAAAAGGAAGAGAGAGTGTATTGAGAGTGCAAGAATGTTGTGTAGGCTATCTAATATAAAAATAAAAGAGAGTGTAGGAATGAATGGATATTGTATTTGATGGTTTTTCACATCATGTGTTGCCATCAATGACAAAGGGGGAGATTGTTGCAAGTATGAGTGAGTTTGGTAGTGTTGTCATTGATGTCAACACAATACAAGATGTTGCAGAGAAAGGAATCAAGTGATTACAGGTTGTGCATGTATAGTCAAGATACTATTGAGATGTTTTGAGTATATGGAGCTATCTTTATGATGTTGTAGATGTGTTGATATGATGTGTTGCCAAGTGCTTTTGAGAAATAGTAAAGTCAGAGTTGTGTGTGTGTTAAAAATGTGCTTTACATTTCTTCTGTATTGATCCTATGCTTGTGTGGATCTCAAGTGTTGTTTATGGGCATCTGTTGGTGATATCTCTTGGATTATAGCTTTTGGTTTGATGAAGTGTGAAAGTTATGTTCACCGGTGTGTGAACTGGTTTGGCAGAGTTGTTTCTCTCTAGATTGTTGGATTTGCTGCAGATGAGTTTAAGAGTTTCTAAGTGTGTTTGTACAGTCAGATGGACTAATGGAAAGTGTTTGTGTTTGAAGGTTGTTGGATCTGCTACATATGAGTCTAAAGGAATCTAAGATGAGTTCCAATGTATGGTAAAGTGTGTTGTGTGGTCCACATGTTATCTTCTTGTTGTGGAAGTGTGTACTTCAAATTTCATTTGTGTTTTTATTAGGTTTGGTCAACCTGGTGTCTACACGTCATGCGAAGGATAAGTATCAATTAAGAAAGCATGTGGTTGATCCAAGATGTTGTTTCAGGTCTTGGTTAAGTATTGGTTTGGTTTTCTCTCATTCTCTTCCACCGTGGGAATGTTGAGTTTCTGACCTATTTTGAATTTGTAAAATGAAGTGTGCGTAGCCAACCTTGGAGAAAGTTTCTAAGGTTGAAGATGGTATAAATATAAGTTGAGATGTTATGGATTGATCAATCAAGAATGCCACAAGTGTGAGAAGCAAGAGTGTGTGAAGGTGAATTGAGGCAACAATACTTTAATGTGTTAGACTCCTGAAAGCAGTGAGCTGACAATGTCTGTAATTCTTTTGATCAAGGTTATGGATATGTGTAATCTATTGTGGTGGATTTTTTGTTATCTTTTGTATCTATAAGCAATGAGCCTCCTTGTTGGACAATGAGTTCTATTTGTAGGCAGTGAGCCTTGCATCCGAGCAGTGAGCCCTTTGGAAGTGAGCCTCTTTGTAATTAGTTTTAAAATTACTTTATATTGTGAGTTAATCCTCACTGTGGTTTTTCCCTTATTGGGTTTTCCATGTAAATATGGTGTTTCTTGTGTTGATATTTCTTTTTGTTATTTGCATTTCATGTTCATACTTAATAATAGAATAAAGTGGATTTGAAGTTGATAAGTGTTTGAGATTTGTGATTATGTTTGGTGACAACCAATTCACCCCCCCTCTCAGTTGTCTTGCACCTTTCAACATAATCTCCTCTAAAACCATAGAGCCTATAATTCCTCCATAAAGTAGACATGAGAAATATTGAACCTAATAAATACTAAACTGGAACATTCTAGTACAACCTTCCAGATCACCACTGTCATAGTGAATAGATACATGCAAGATGTTGCAAGCATACAAAAATCACACCAACTTTTGGAACACAAATAATCCTTAATATACCTAATAGTATAAGTTTATTGATTTAGTGATATGATTGATATGATAGTACAATTACGAACATAGATAGGTATGCAACCACACTGATCTTCTAACATAAAACATACTTCTAGTAATAAATATTTATGCAAATATCTTCAATTCAAAATGATATGACAAGGGGAATATAATGATAATGCAAGTACTAATTAGCCTTACACCCTTGACATAGTGCACTCCTTTTACAACCTTTGACATCAATGATAACATTTTTTTCAATAGATAGTACTATGAAGGGTCAAAAAATCAATGAGAATTAAATGTAATTACTTATGTCATGTCATGTTTAAGCATTCAAGTTATGGAAGTACTATGACAAATGGTCAATTGTAAAAAGTTAATGTTATCATTATTGAGAATATTTTAATATGTTTTTAATATCATCTTGTATCTATTACAATTGTTAGAGGTAGTCAAGAAGTATTTGTTGTATGTTTCTAAAGTTGGTTGCTCATAAATAGGTTGTGCACTTAGTTGCACTATCATGATATTTTGCTCCACATTATACTAATGTTATTTTTCATGGTCTATGGTTTGGAACTAAATTATGACTACCTATGAGGTATCATATTCTAGAGTTTTAGAGGCTAAACTTCAATAGATAAAATGTTAGAAGTGATAGAGTATAGTCTATGTCTTTTGGTTGATTATGAATGATGTCTATGTGTTTGTGCTAGAGAATGGAAGTGTTCATCAGATGGAGGAATCATGTAAATATAAAATAGGACCAATTTAAGTTCATGGAAGGAAGCACATGATGTTATCTTACACTGATGGTAACACAATTAATTTTGGATTGAGCCAACTATATGTTTCATATCATTTTAAATTAAAGTTTAACCTTGGTTAATTGTGGATTGTGTTGAAGGATTCTAGGATGACATGAAATGTTATTTGGGGACATGTGAGTTAATGTTGGGTAATTCATAATGTTTCCCCTCTTTTAGTATAACATGTGGGATTTTGAACCTTGCCTATTACACTTTTGGATAAGGTATTTGTTTGTGTTTGACTCACAAAGATTGCAAATATGTTTTAGGCCAACATATAATTGTAATCATCATTGTAATGCATATAAATATTTGATCTATGTTCATTCATAGGTGAGTGGAGTTTAAGTGGTGTAGATTCTAAAAAAATCAATTAATAGAGATATATCAAGGTGTGTGAATTAAGTTGAAGATCATATACACATTGAGAGAGTATTTAATAGCAGATCAGATTTGGCAGATGACATAGTCTAAATTTGGAAGCTCCACATGATTCATATCTTGTTGTAAATGAGGTTGGTGACTCATATTTGAGTTGGTGCATAGTTCCTGAGTTATGGGATTGGTGTCTCTTATGGATTGACACCTACAAATCATTGCAAGTTTTTTTAATTATTATGAGGCTAGATTTGGATAGTAGCTCTAAGAAACCTTTCTCACCATGGTTTTTCCCATTTTGGGCTTCAATGTAAATCTAGTGTTTCTTGTGTGGTTTTGTAAATTTGTGTTTCTTAATTGCTTCATAATTAGTAATTTTTTCTTTGATATTCTTAAATTTCATGTTTGGAGAAGTTATTAATGGTAACTAATGTTTAATCAAATTGAAATCAAAATATATTGATTCATCCCCTTCTCAATATATTATGTGCCCTTCAATTAGTATTAGAGCAAGGTTATTTGGTATAACCTTAGAAACTTGAGGTACATCTAGGATGGTAAATTTAGTTGCTCAAGAAGGTCCATATTAAAAAAAGGCACCACTTTTTGATGGATCCAATTATGATTTTTGGAGTGTCAGAATGGAAGCATATTTGATGGTCATAGGGTTTGAGGTTTGGCAATCAGTTGTGGATATTTATGAAATTCGTGATAGTCCTCCAAGAGATCAAGAAAAAAATAAGGTTTGTGAAAATAATGCTAAGGAAAGAAAGGCTATTCCATGTGGTTTATCTAACTCAGAGTTTGTGAAGATTATGCATTATAAGACAACGAAGGAAGTGTGGGTTAACCTACACAACATTTATGAAGGAGATGACAAGGTCAAATGAGCAAAGATTTAGATCTACCGAGGTCAATTTGAAAGTATATTAGAGGTCTTAGTGAAGAAATGAAATAAAGTATAATTGTGAAAAATGCACTCAGATCCATTCCTCAAAGATTTGATGCCAAAGTATTTGTAGTTGAAAAAGCTAAAGAATTGAATGCACTAACCACGGATGAGCTACATGGAATTTTGAATGCTTATGAAATGAGGATTGATAGTGAAAAATACAAATGGAAAGAGGTGGAATTCAAAGTGTCCAAGAAGTAGGATGGTCCTGATTTAGAAGATGAGTCAGATCTAGAGTAAGAAAATTTTCTTAGAAAGTTACATAGGGGTTCCAAAAAGTATAAAGGTAAGTTACCTTTCAAATGTTTTAACTATGGTGATGTAGGTCATTTCATGGCTAAGTCTCCATACAAATATTCTAACAATGATGAAAAAAAGAATGGAAATAAGTCATTTCCAAAAAGAATTATTTAAGAAGAATCAGAAGAGTTTCTTCATCAATAAGGAAAACTACTCATTTGATGATGATGACTAAGACATGTTAAAAAATGAAGGATAAACAAGACTATTTATGACTATGGAAACTAATGAAGGTGATACATGAATGAATTCCAAAAAATAATGAAGATGACGAGGTAGATCTTGTGGAAGAATTGCTTTGTGTTGGCAAAGAAATCAAGAGACTCAAGAAGATAATTACTAAAGTGAAATTCAAAGGAAAATTATCTCAAAATATTGAGAAGGTAGAGAAGATGGTTATTGACTTGAAGATTCAATTGGAAGAATCAAAGAGGATTGAAGATGTAGATGTCTAATAATCTACAAAATAATTAAACTTTAACACACATTAGCATGTTAGTCATTTAAAACACAAAAAATTAAACATCTCTATGAAATACTCCATCATGTTAAATACACAACCAAAGAAACAATGAAACTAAACAAAAGCATATAAAAACGTGATGCAAACTCTATCTTATAGTGGATTGGTGCTACTTTGATGTGGAAAGTACTTTCCCAACCCTTGATAAGTCTTGAAAATGATGAGCAAGATGCAAGTGATGAGGACAAATGTGTGTATTGTGTAGATGTATAAAACTGTGGAAAGATTTTGAGTAGAGAAGGCCTCTATTTATAGGTTAGAGGTTTGAAGAATTTTTATTTTTTTTTTTGAAAAAAGGGGTAAAAAATTTTATTCAATCAAAGCCAAAGTACAAAGCAAAGGCCAGAGGCCCACCAAACCAAGACCACCACCAGAAAAACCAACCACCACCTTACATATTCCTATCTTCCACTAATAACCTCTCTAAGGTCTCATGATAATCAGAGGGTAACTCCTCCCTTCCACTAATATTCCAGCCATCCACATTCTCAGAGGCCCACTTCGCCAGACAATCAGCCACTCTGTTCCATTCTCTAGGGATGTGACAAAAGGAGGCAGAAACCAAGGAGCTGCAAAGACTCAGAATCTGTCTGCCAATAGAAGCTAATTGCCAACTAACATCATCCAACCTCTGGTTGTTTAGCATATCCACCACAATCTGAGAGTCTGACTCACAAATGATACTCCTCCAACCTAAGGAGCTGCCACGCTCAATAGCAATCTTAATAGCAAGGGCCTCCATCAGATTATTAGAGTGTTGACCCTTGTAAATAGAAAAGAGAAAAATAGCACCACCATCATTACCTCTACCAATACCCCCAACTCCAGCATGACCAGGGTTCCCACGGGACGAACCATCAGTGTTAATCTTAAGAACCCCCTCAGGGGGAGGTGACCACCTCCCATCACGACAGACCCGTTGCCTGGCCTGACGGGGTCGTCTCCCAGCAATGTTTCCCCTTCTGTTATCCCCCAAATTCAAATTTCGCAGAATAGCAAGGTCACCATGATCAGTATTTTCAGTCATATCGCACTTAGCCAGAATAGTTTCCTGAAGCCTGCTAATTATTTTCTTCCACAATTGAAAACTTCCCAATTTGGAATCACAAAAAACTCTACGGTTCCTCTCCAGCCAAAGGTTCCAAAGAATCAAAACAGGTCCAACAGACCAAGCCACCTGCAAGAAAGGAGTCTTAGCAGGAGACCTGCCAAGCTTTTCCCAAAACTCGATTAGGGAGGTAGCATGAATACACCCATGATGCCAAGCCTCCCACCATCTATGCCATATCTCTTTAGAAAAGGGGCAAAGAAAGAACAAGTGAGAGGAGCATTCCTCACTGTGCGAACAAAGGAAGCAGATAGAAGGTCCCTGAAAGCCGCGCTTGCGCAGATTATCCCAAGTGAGGCACTTCTTCTGAGCAGCCAGCCATAAGAAGAAATTACATTTGGGCCAAGAAAAGTTGTCCCAAACCTTCTTCCACCAGTGCACCTCAGTAGGACCATGTAAGTTTTTGTCAAGCATAGCATAGCCTTGAGCAACTGAAAATTTACCTTTTGGGCTCGGACTCCAACCCAAAGCATCCCTCACATTAAGGGAGCTGCAGAGCCTGCCCTCCAAAACTCTAGTAAGAATAGCACGATCCTCATCTGACCCACCCATGGGCCACTCCTGCGGGTCCTTCCAACAGGCCACCATCACCTGACCAATTCGCTTGACAGTTTTAAAATGCTCAACCTTAATCCATCCCGCCTCAGAAAAAATATGACACAGAGGCCAAAGCTGAGGGAAACTAGAAAGAATGGGAGGGTGGCCATCCCAAGAGTCCTTCCAAAAGAGCGCCTCAGAGCCTCTATTACAAATCCAGAAGAGACCCTCCTTAATCAACTGAGCGCCCTTCTTAAGGGTATCCCAAATACAAGAACCTTTACCCAACAAAGCAAGCCGCGGCACATCAAGGCTATCAGCACCAGGAAAATATTTGTGAGCAAGAATTTTGGCCCAGTCTTGTTCCTGACTGTTGCACCACCTCCAGTAAAGCTTGGCAGCCAAGGCCGTGACAACAAGCGCCATAGACCTAATACCAAGGCCCCCAGCATGCTTCGGCCTGCAGACACACTCCCACTTGACTAAACTCCATTTCGAGGAGAGAAGGTTGCCAGACCAAAGGAATTGCAGGGACAAAGCATCAAAATCTCTCACAAAGGTGGAAGGGGGAACCTGCACACAACACCTATAGATGGGAAGAGATTGAACCACAGTCTTTAGAAGAACCACTCTTCCAGCAGAAGATAACCATCTGAAAGTCCAATGACTAACCTTACTCCAGAATTTATCCAAAATTCCCTGCCAGTAATCTCTACATTGAGATCCCAAAGCCAAAGGGATCCCAAGGTACATTAAGGGAAGAGAACCGATCTGAAATCTAAGGATCCTAGCAATCCTGCTTTGAATAAGCCGAGGGGTATTAAAGAAATAAATGGAAGATTTGTCATCATTAATGCACTGACCTGAAGCCTTCAAATAGATGTCTAAGGCACTCCTGAAGTTCACAGCCTCACTAATCCGAGCCATGCCCATCAACGCAGTATCATCCACAAACTGAAGATGAGAGTAGGAAGGAAGAGAATTGTTCCAGCTCCAACCTTGGATAAGACCCTGCCTCACCTGAGATTTAATGAATCTTCCCAGACCCTCCGCCATGATAATGAATAGATAAGGAGATAAAGGATCCCCTTGCCGAAGTCCCCGAGAAGCACTAAACAAATCAGAAGGCTCCCCATTAATGAGCACAGAGAAGGAGGATGAGGTCACACAACTAAGAACCCAAGTCACCCACTCCACATCAAAGCCAAACGCCAAGAGGATGTTCTGTAAGAACTCCCAGCTCACACGATCATAAGCTTTCGCCATATCAAGTTTCATGAACATAGCCTTCTCCTTAGAGTTAGCCATAGAATGAATAGCTTCCATAGCAATCACAACACCATCCAAAATTTGTCTTCCTTCAACAAAGCCCCCCTGCTCCGGAGAAATCAGAGAACCGAGGAGTGGTTTGAGTCTCTCTGCAATCAATTTGGTGATGATCTTGTAGACCACATTACAAAGCGCTATAGGTCTAAATTGAACCAGCTGATTAGCCCCTTCCTTCTTAGGTATGAGAGCCAAGAAAGTAGAATTCATGGACTTGAGCATCTTTTTGTTCTTGTGAGATTCTTGAACCACCGCGAGGAGATCAAACTTGATTATTTCCCAGAATTCTTGGAAAAACTCAATAGGAAACCCATCTGGGCCGGGAGCCTTACCTCTTTTCATGTTAAACACCACTTTCTCCAATTCAGGTAACAATATAGGACATAAGAGAGCCCCATTCATCTCAGCAGAGACTAGGTGGGGAATACAATCCAAGATGGCCCTCTCCTCATTCCTAGTTGCACGATCCTCTCTAGAAAAAAGGTTTGAAAAATAATTGACCGCAGCCTTGGACATATCAACATAGGAAGAGAGTTGAGCCCCTTCAGGCGAAACCAAAGAGGGGATAGAATTTCCCTGCCTCCGAGCCTTAACCGAATTATGAAAGAAAGCAGTGTTCCTGTCCCCTTCCTGAAGCCAATCAACACGAGATTTCTGCTTCCAAAAGATCTCCTCCCGAAGCTCCCACTCTTCTAAACCCTTAAGAGCCAAGGACTCAGCTATACTTAGATCAGAGGTCAGCCCTTGGTCCCGAATCATACGAGTGATGTTATCCAACTTAGACTGAGCAGCCATTTTCTGAGCATGGAGGTTCCCAAAACATTGTTTATTCCATCTCTTAAGCCTGTACTTCACATGTTGAAGCCTCTTACAAAAGGTAAACATGGCTGTCCCATGAGCGGGCCTCCCCTCATACCACCAATCTAACATAAGATCATGCAAAGACTGATCTCTTAACCACATTAACTAAAATTTGAAAGAGGGGTTTTTGGTGACTCCATACGTGGTGACAGAGAGCTTGATCGGCCAATGGTCGGAGCCTCTCCAATCAAGAATTTCTGAGCTGGTGGTCAACCTACTGTTCATCCAGTAGCAAGAAACCAAAAATCTATCAAGTCTTTCTGAGATAGCCTCAACACCACACCTCCTATTATTCCATGTGAAGACACCATTGGTTGGCTTCACATCAATGAGGTTCAAGGAGCCAATCATATCCCTAAGAAGATCTGCAGAGGGGTCCAACCTGGCTAACCCTCCTCGTTTTTCATCTAGACCCGTAACAGCATTAAAATCCCCAGCCATAATCCATGGGAGAAAAGGGTCTAAGGCCCGCATGAGTTTGATGTGAGCCCAAAGAATTGACTTACCTGAGAGATTAGTAGGAGCATAAATATTGGATAAGAGGCACCTTTCTCCAGTCACAAAACAAGAGGCTACCAGGGAGATAGAAGACCGACTAGAAATCCACCATAACGGGAGCACTTTCCTCGGATTCCAGAAGCAAGCCAACCCCCCTGAACTATTCAAAGCACCCACCCCTTGCCAATTGCCCTGGGGCCAGATGTGCGATGCACAATTAGCCAAACCATCCACTGTAAGCTTAGTTTCCTGAATAAAAACCACATCAGGAGACTGAGATTCAATTAATCTGCGAACAACCTTTTGTCTAGGGATGTTGTTCAACCCCCTAACATTCCATGATAGCACAATCATTTATGGGGGTGGGAGAAATGGGAATCAATAGGTTTCACAGACCCAGCCTCAACCAAAGTATCCCCAATAATCTTGACCTTCTCTTGATCAGTCTTCCTGCCACTCCTTACCGGTTTATCAAGCAGCCCCTTTTTAAAGGATTTCTGGTGTAAGCCTAAAGCAGGAGGGGCTTTGTTACCCTTCACAGAGTCTGAGGCCCCCTTAGGAGCAGGGGGGTCAGGCACCGTCACAACAGCTCCCTTCGGAGCCTGTAACCCTTGGAGATCCCTTATATCCTGAACTTGAGAAGGTAGATCCAGAGCCGTCTGATCAGCCAGAAGGTCCCCTGGAGATACACTCTGATCCTCCTTCTTTGCATCCTCATCCTGACCTTCATGCATACCCTTAGCCCCAGAAGAGAGCTCAACTGGAATACCTTCCTCCTGGGCCAAATCTTCTAGAACATCAAATTTATTAAAAGTGCCATCATTGTGACTATCCAACCAAGTTCTCTTCTTACCCTTGCCTTTGTTGCGGGGCTTAACCTGAACAAAGCCCTCGCTATCTGCAGGTTCATTAGGCACAGGATCCTTCCCTTTGTCTCCCTTAGAAGGTCTAGAGGCAGCCGAGGGGAAGGGCTTAAATCTAGGGCATTTGCGGTGTAAGTGACCATATTCATGACAAATTCGGCATCTAAACGGGAGGGTCTCATAATCTAGCTGTTGGATCCAGGAAGAAGATCCCATACGGATTTCCATAGAGTCTGGTAACGGATTATTTAAATCAACTTCTACACAAATACGGGCAAAAGAAATTACCTTACGGTCTTGAGTTTGTGTAGCCGATCCCACCGGTTTTCCAAGCAGCATTGAAATTGAATGAAGAATATCTTCCCTCCAAAATTCCAAAGGGAGCCTCGGCAGACGAACCCACACAGGTACCCGCGAGGGGATCTCCTCAGCAGAGTTGAAACCCATGTGCCAAGGCTTGATGAAAAGCCCCACCTGGTTAAAGAAATAAGGGCCTCCTTCAAAAGCCCTATTCCTATCTGACATGCAAGAAAAGATGACCAGAAAATAGTTATTCGCTGCCAAAATAATCTCCATATCACCTTCAGGATTCCAAACCCGACGAGCCCAGGAGTCCAACACCGGTAGAGAAAGACGAAGACCCAGAAATTTGCAAATAAGGGCATGATTGCACCAGTATTCGACATCCTCCGAAACTTGCTCAGGTTGAATAACCAAAACTGGCCGGTCTTCGGATCTCTGTAAACATCCGTTTACTTTTCTTAATCGAAACATCTCTTTTGAAGGGAAAACGCCTTCCCCAGATTGGGGTTTACCAGTCAGTTCCTTATCACTGACATGCAACATAGAAGACGGCTCACCCATCTCCATATCTCCGAAGGAAAGCTGAGAGGAGGTTATACTACGGTTTTCCATGCAACAACGAACCAGGACATTACAAAAAAGAGAGAGAGAGAAGGGGCAGAATCCCCACAATCTCAGAACAGTGCAGGCCCCCCACCGAGGACTCACAAAAGGCAGAAAGCAGACTGAAAGCGCCCACCCATGGGCTAAAAAACGGCCAAGACCCCTGTCTGACCAGCGCACGCCCCTGCTAACAAGATAACACCCCCCCGAGAGCAGCAAAGAAGCTCGCCAGTGAGCTCAGACCAGACGCAGGTCGGGCTAGGGCACGCAGGCCCTAGCGCGAACCAGACCTCCGCGCGGCGACATTCTCTCTCATAATTTTGTAAGCTTCGAGGTTTGAAGAATTGAAGAATAGGAAGAATGTGGGATTAAAAAAGGACCAATGGCATTGAGACATTTGTTTGCATGCTAATGGGTAAGGATTGATCACAATTTGTATGTGTTTGTAAGAGGCGCCAAATGCATGTTTGAGAGGCATGAAATGCATGTGCTTGAATTGTTTTGGGGGGAGAAATTGTTTGAATGAGAAAGTCAAATGAAGGAATATTCCCTTTTGAGAGGGAAAATGAGATAATTAGTTAATTAGAAAAAATGATTTTCATGTGCAAGTGGGTGGGTTAGTTAAGGGTTGAGTTTGACCGAGGTTGAGTCAAAAGCTAGAGAATGGGTAATTAGGATTAGGAATTAATTAATCCAGAATTAATTAACTTGGAGGAATTTAGGGGATTTGACATTTGATTTAAATGGTTTGATTTATTAAACCAGATAAGAAGACTTTGAGGATTTAATTAAATAAATTGATTTATTTAATTAAGCAAGAGGACTTTGGGGATTTAATGAAATAAATTGATTTATTTAATTAAACAAGAGGACTTTAGTGATTTAATTAAATAAATTAATTTATTTAATTAAACAAGAGGACTTTAGTGATTTAATTAAATTAATTAATTAATTTAATTAAACAAGAGGACTTTAGTGATTTAATTAAATAAATAAATTTATTTGATTAATAGAGGAAATGATGTTAATTGATCGGAATTAGATGCATGATGTCGATTAAGATTATTTGTATGTCTACAGAAGAAGTTATGATTGTAAGGTTGCTGACAAGATATAAGGACTGTGAAAAATTTGAGGTAGAGATTGTGTCATTAAGGAAAGATTTCAAAAAGGTAAAAAAACAACTACATTTGAAGTTTGGTAAGAGCACTGAGATCTTGGATAAAATAATAGAAAGTTAGAGATCAACACATTAGGTTTACTGACATGTAGAAGAAAAAGGTGACTGGGTGATCTATAAAGTCAATTGGTGAGAGTCTAGAAGAGAATGGCTCCAAAGGTTCAAAATATCAACAAGTTGTGACAAGTAAGGAAAGAAATATGGTGGACGATGGTTTCATCCAAGTGCATAGAAAAATAGAAAATCTAGAAGACAAGCTTCAAGAGGACAAGGATACAATACTAGGTTCAATCATTCTTTATTGATTACTATTTTAATTGCAATCAATTTGGTCATAAGGCTATGAAATGTAGAATGATTCTAGCAAGAAGAAATAATTTTGTTAGTAGAAATTTATTTTCACCATTGTTTGACTTCAATATTGTATGTCATAAGTGCAAAAACTTTGAACATATTTCTAGAAATTATAGAAGCAATTTTGTGAGTCCTATTCAAGATGTAAAAGGAAATAACTTAGTAAGTCAGAATGGTGAAGCCAAAAGGTTTGGAAGAAATTAGAAGGACAAAGATTAGAGAAATCCATGGTAGCTCATACTGCATTAAATTCTAAGAAAGAGAAGAATCTATGGATTATTGATAGCAAATGTTCAAGTCACATGAATAGAGATAAGAGAAAGTTCATGTAGTTCAAGAAGTTTGATGGAGCTCTAACTCTTGGTAATAACCCAGTTGATAAGATTATTGGTAAAGGTACTTTGAGTATTGATGGTGGAAAGGAAAAAACTCATGATTTGTTGTATGTAGAAGGGTTGAAACACAACCTTTTGAGTGTATGTCAAATGTGTGATAAAGGTTATAATATCTCATTCAATACCAAAGGTTGTGAAATTAGAAAAACTAGTAGTAGTGAGTTAATTATAGAAGGAAGAAATACTATCAGTAATATGTATCATCTCACTAAGGTCAATGGGAAAAAATATTTTTCCATTCAAAAAGAAGACAGTTGGCTTTGGCATAGAAGGTTGGGACATATCAAAATTGAAAATCTTGTGAGGATTAGCTCAAAAGGAATGGTAAGATATATTTCAAAGATAAAGAAGCCTCCATCTACTAGTTGCAAACCATAACATGAAGGAAAGAAGACAAAGACATATTTCCTACTAAGGAATATTCTACATCAAAGTTATTGGATCTAATTCATATAGATCTATACGAACCAATGAGGACAAAGAGAATTCAAGGTGACATGTAGTTTATGATTCTTATTGATGATTATGAAAGGAATGAATTGGATAATTTTCTAAAAGAGAAGTCAAAAGCTTTTGAGAAGTTTAAAGAATTTAATGTAATGGTTGAAAATGAGACCAAAAGAATAATTAAGTTTTTAAGATCATAAAGTGGTGGAGAATTTGATTCCGATAGATATGAAGAATTATGTGAGATGCATGGGATTTAGAGATAATATTTTGCTTCTAGAACTCCTCAACAAAATGGGGTTGCTGAGAGGAAGAACCAGACTATACAGGAGATGGCTAGGTTAATGTTGAGTCAAGAAATTTTTTCAGATATGATTAGAGAGAAGCAATTCAAAAAACAATGTACATTTTCAATAGAGCTCAAGTCAAACCAAAGACTACCAAGACACCATATGAGCTATGGAAAGGAAGACCAAATTCAGTGGGGAATCTCAAAATATTTGGAAGTGTTACATCAAAAGGGATGATTTTTTTTTGGGTAAGTTTGATTCTAGAAATGATGAAGGTATCTTTATTGGATATTCTATGACAAGAAAGGAATATAGATGTTATAAAAAAAGGTTGAGGAGGAATCTTGAAGTTTGTATTTGATAGGTAGTCACATCTACCCACATTTTGTTGACTAGTATTATTTTATCTTGTCTTTATTATCTATCTTTATAAACAATGTGCAAAGAGGATCCTTCTATTTAAAATTCAGACTTTGATCTTGGATAGCATATTTAGACCTATCTATTATAAAACCAAAAAAATGATAAATTTAGACCTATTGGAATGTGAACTATTTACTAGCACTTGAAAAAGTACCCTCATGGATTGTGCTCCATATGCAAAAGAAATTATCCTAAAAAATACAACCCTTGTATTGTGATGTAGGAGCATCCATGGTTTTAAAGCAATCCTGTATCAACCAAAAACATTTATTTTCTTGCATTTTAGTCTGTAGCAATTTTAGCATTTCATTTCGCATTTCATCACATTATTATTTCTCATTTTGCGGAGTAGGATATAGCATCTACACGAGGCCATCTACATAATATCCAAATTTCATATCGTTTGCATTTGTTTTTAGAAAGTTATCGCTCTTAGAATATCACTGTAATTTATAGTTAGAGCATTTGGGGCCAACCTACTCTAGATTTCATAGTGCAGATGTATTTTGAAGCATGTGGAGCTTAATGGAGTATCATACAAGTATTTTAGGTCCAAGGGGATCTATCTTGGAGATCCACAATTCATTTAATTTATTGAAGGGTTATCTTTCATGATTTAAGGCCAACCTATACGCTTGATCATCTATTGGGTTGTAAACCCTTGATGCCGACATGGACCTTTGTTGGAGCTAGAGAATTATATTTAAGAGCATTTTTAATCATTTGGAAGTTAATTTTTTAGTTAGTGATAGTTAGTTAGATTTTGCATTATCCCATTGAGGAACTATAATAAGGCCTTTGACCAGTTGTAAAGTTGAATGCACTTGTGGTAGGCCTACGAGCCTTAGTTATTCACCCATGAGGCATATGTTGCATGTAATATTTCCAATTCAATAAAGATTAATATTTGTAGATTAATTTTTTATGTTATTTTTGCTTTGTTGACTCTAAGCTGCATAGTTTGGGTTGTTCTTGATATGTTGGATTGCTCTTCAACACAAAGTCTCCATGGTTTGCAAAATCTTGATAACGATGATGATGATGATGACCTAGAATGCAAGAATTTTTGCTCAATTTGCTCAAGAATCACACCGACATGACCTTTCTACCAAATTATCTATATTAATTATAAGAGGGATGAAGTTTGTTTTATAGATTTGTTTGATTTTAGATGAATGATCTGGATGCAAGGATGAAAGATAAGGATCAACAGTCAATGCCTATTGAGAGGAAATATATTGATTAGTTAACTGACCTGATTAATCCAATTAAGGGAATTGAAACTCTGACATGGGATGGTAAGATTGTGTAGTTGGAATTCATTTATGTTTTTATTCGATTGTGCTAACCTTGTTCATTGAATTCATAGCTATGGCAATTACATTTCATGAGTAGGCTAAGTTTTATCCCTTTTTTTAATTTCATTTGATTGATTTCATTAATACTAAGCTTAATCCATAATTACCTCTTACACAACATCAAATAATAAACACATCATCCAAAATAAATGATGATTTATTCATTCTTTTTTGATTATTTACATTCAAGTTTGAAATTTAAAATTTCACTCTTCCAACTCTCATTCCATGTATAAATTGGTAATTAAGCTTTCTATGAATCAATTTTAAAACTCTTTAATCTTCCCCTCAATAGAATTTGTGTACATTTTTTATTTTCATCCAACTTAAGACTCTTAACTTTGGTGACATGTGCAATTATCTCTACCAAAAACCAATACCTTTCCTTTTGTCATTTTTACTCTGCTCTTTCCAGCTCCAAATTCTATCTTTTCAGCTCCTCCTTATACCCACTCAACCTCTATTATTTTTTTCTCCAAGTATTTTATTTTAATCTCTTTTTCTTTCCTTATCTCTCACACAACCATTCATCTTCTCTTTATTTTTTCTATCAATTTTTCTATATTCCCTCTCTTTTCCTTATATAGGCCCTATATCTTTTGGCATTTAAAAAAATATTTTTAACTTCCTTCCTTTGGAACTCGACAAAAATACTCATGCCTTTTCGTGTTGCACCTCTTCCTATTCCCATCTAATGCTAATTCAAAACAAAATTCCCTACTTATGAAATTTGAATGTTTTCATAGTTTTACAACTATGTATGACATCATTATTTTATTTTTTATTTGTTTCTTAAATCTTCCTTTCCAATCGAGGCACTTCCAAAAGTAGGCATAATTGAACTAAATATCAATGTAAATCAATTGAATTTCCTCCCCAGGTGATCTCTTCCAAATTTTAAATTGTCTATCTTCAAGCACCAAAACTTAAAAACCAAAATTCAAGCTCAAACCAAAACATGAAAAACCACTTGAAGCAAAAATTGTTGATGCAGATTGACAGACACTCGGGATGCTCCGACATCATTATTTATTAATGTAATTCTCTTATCATTATGAGGTGGAATGGTGAGTGAGGACTAATATTGAAATAATCTGATTATCATTTCCAATTGTAGGGAAACATGGATATAGGTGTTATATTAACAATTGATTCCTACAAGATAATATTTTTTGGGTATTGTCTTAGACTTACAACTTAAAAAGGTGTTTAAAATCCATTCAAGATAGCTATTATATAATTATTCAATGAATTATAGACAATAAATTTTTGTCATAAATCATTGATACTAGGTGAACTTTGACATACCATATAGTCTTGTAATTGTGCTACTAGACTTGGAGAAGAGATAGAGATGATGCATTTTATGGCTAATGTATTATTAAAAAATAAGCTATTGGTGTCTTAAATGATGTGTTGCAAGTTGTATCTCGAGGTTTGGGACTTCTAGTAGAAAATGTTGCCCTAGCAAATAATGGATTGACTACTACTACTTGGATATTATTCATCATCTCTAGAAACACTACTATGGAGAATAGGAGGAGATAAAAGGCCAAAAATGCTATAGATTTTTTTAAATGGGTTGTTTTCTTGAGTGAGGAAACTAGTATCAAGTGAATTATATCTTTATTTGTTGTAAGATATGAGGAAAAAGATAAGTAATTATCTAGAATTTATACATTTATTAGGTTGTATAAACTAAATAACATGCAAAAACCATAGTAAATTAGGCTTTTATTCATGAAACCTATTAATGCTATTAATCTAGAAGTTTATGATAATCCAAAATGATTTAACATAAAAATTTATCTTTTAATTTTAATAAAAATGGGAGTGGTCCTCTAGACCATATCTTATCTAGCAAAAAAAGAAACTCAAGTTGTTTTGAAACCTATAGGTAGTGAAGAATAGAGGGCTACACATCTTTTGGAATTAAAAAATAATACACTATAAATAAAAGATATGAGGTTTTAAATATGTATTTTTATTAGGAATCTATAAATGGTGTATGTAGAAAATCAATAATAATTACACATTAAAATTATAGTAAGACCTATATTATGTTTTTAGAATCTTAAAAATTTATTGTATAAACCCTATTCATTTTATCAAATTCAAAAAAAATATAAAATTCTATGAAAACCACAAAAGTCACGATTTCAATGGAAAAGGGTATGATTACTACCAATCCCAAGCCAAGGTTAAAGTTTAGATAGAAAATGAATATATATTATTAAGAAATAGATATTTAATTTTATAAAATAAATATATATTTTCAAAATGGACATCTTTTTTTAGAAGAGGATTTATACTTGCATAACATATGTTTATTTTAGTTTGACTTCCCAAAATAAAATTGAGCTGAAAATTTGAGCCTAAAAAAGGTTTTATGATTTTAACTATCATCAAGCTCCATCATTTCTTGCATTACCAATGTGTTTTCCATTGTGATCTTACACTCACCCATTAGATAAATTCTTTTGAAGTATTATAGTGACTAGATAATATCTATGTTACAAATATTTAAATAATATGATAGTCTTGTGGCCATGCCTAGTTAAGAGGAGCGTTAGTGATCTTATATGTCCCCCCTCTAATTAGTTAGATTTAAGACATGAAAATGGATTATATATATATAGTCTCATAATGCTATAAATATAGAAATCTATTGTCCTAAAAATACCAAAAAATGATAGGCAATATATACTCCTAATAATGTTCCAAATAAGGTAAGATATAGTATTCATGAAGTGTTGAAGATAAATATAATTTCAAAAATCAATGTAAGGAACAAGATACCATCATGAAAAGTATAAAGAAAAGGTGATACATCATTAAAAAAAAATCATGAACCTTATAATCATGTGAGTTAGATATAAGAATAGTAATCTTGTTAAAGAAAAGAATAATCATCATGCAATATAAGATTTAAAATATGTGAGTGTGGTAACGATGGGAGGCCCTCTAATCATCATAATTTTTTTATAGTCCATAGCTTAATCTAGCAAAAAAAATCTAGTTAATTAGGACACCTTTGTATTTTTTTGTAAAAGGCAAAGAAGTAGTTATTTTTTCTTATTAATTATTTAATTTGATAGATAGTTTTTATCTCTTTTATAATAGAATGTCAGAAATAAAACAAAAATGAAATTAGTTGAGTAAAATTAGAATATACAAAATTCATTTTCTATTTTACACATATTTCTTCTGTTGATAAAAACATCAAGACTATCATTCGACACTTTGAGATTTTAAGTGTGACTAGGTGACCTAGGTCCTCCTAAATCATTCAAATAATCTTAACGTGCATTTCTAATTATCCTACCTTTTATATTGTAGTACTTTAAGATCTTAAAGTGTAATGTCTTTCAGTGTTACACATGGTGATTAAGACAAAGACAATTAACATGGAATTATAAGATCTTTAGTATCAAATAGAAATCCTATCACCTATATTCACTAGTATAGAAAAAAAAACTAAAGAATATTGAAAGATTTAGCTACTCAAATTTCTAATAGTCACCCAAACTAGAAAAAATTGCACAAAATTTAATCTTTTCTATGCTTACTACCTTTTCCTCAAGCACCTTGATGTTTTTTTATTGATTTTTTAGTTATTTTTCTTTTATCTTTTTGTTTTATAGTAAAAAAATTAATTTACACTAGAAGAATGTTAGAATAAAAATAATTTTATCTTTTGAATAATTGTAATTATGCACCAATGATAGAATGAGATAAATATGTGCTATAGTTTCTGAATCATATGCATAACAATAAGCCACATAGAATATAAATTTTTGACTTTCATATATACTAAGACTACATATAAAAATAGATGGTAGCTACTAATAAAATCATGCAATTGAGATAATTTAAAGCCCCAATTTAAAATCACTTAATGTAAGAGCTAATAATTTAATCTCTTTTCATATAATGTAAATGACTAGTGAAGCTTTGGTAAGTTCCTATTAGTACCTCTTGCATTTAGATTTGTTTGACAATGTGTGGTTCAATTAGAGGGTAAAAGGATTAAGTGTTTTTTATGTAATGATTATGAATTTTGATTCTAGTATAGAAGAGTTTATTCAAATTGTGTGATAAGATGGATATACATAAAAAGTAGAAACTTTACTCTAATTTAAATATATTCTATATCTTCATATATAAATTAATATGATATACTAATTTTGTTATTAAGTTTTTGTAAACTAATTACTTTATCAACTTTTAAATCTTAAAGGCCTTAAGGCTAAGCACTTCCATTAAATTATTTCTACAATGAGAAATTTGATGTCTTTATTTGAATGATAAAAGTACAATTTTCTCATATATATCATAATTATCTATAAACATATACTAGAGTTTCATTATAATTATTTAAACATGGCTAAATATTATTTTTTCTCCATTTGCTAGTCTTGGATTTGGTAAGAATTTGGTAGCTTCATCGGGATTTATAAGCTCCCACATGTAAAAGTAGAAATAAATAAGATGTTATAGTTTTTGAATATTAACTAAGGATCTTAATGTATTGAAATACATGATATATATTATAGTATAAAATTATTAAAAAAACATTCTAGACTAAGTCTTAACTAAAATAATCCTGATTCAAATTGTATCACTTGTATAACTTCATATTTGTCAACAAATTACAAAGAAAATAATCAAAAGAAAAAGGAAGGTTACTTGTAGTTAATGCATATTTGATGTAAGAACATTAAGAGTTGCATTTTAGCAAGGTTATTTCCAGGGCATTACCTAGACCCATGGCCAAACACATTATAAACTCCAGTGTTAAATTTAAATTCCTATACCAAAAAAAAAGTAAATCTTAGAAGTTAAATTATATATTGAAAATAAAATTTTATATTTTAACATTTTCACTTTTATTAAATAATAATATTCTATGAGAGTTTAAAAGTTAAAACTTACATCCCATCTATCAGGGTTAAATGTTAAAGAATCTTTAAAGTATTGAGGATCCACATGAATGGAGCGAAATCAAACTATTACTTTCCATCCTTTTGGAAACTTGTAACCTATTAAATAAAATAATTTTGTTAACTTAATAATATTTGAAACATCTCACATCAAGTATCCTTCCATTAACATGAACTTGAGAAAATTTACCTTTAAATTTAGTATCTTTTGACACTGTTCTAAACATAAAATTTGCAACATTTGCAAGTCTAATAACTTCATCCACTACCTGCACTAACATTGGCACAAACATTAAATGATGAGATGAGAATAATCACAATGTGTTACTTAAAATGAATTTTAAAAAATTAAGTAATCATCATCATTTTTGTGAGGAGATTAAAAAATTTAAATTATTATCTTGATTCATCATATTTATAAATCATTAAGTTATAAGATATTAATAACATGTTAAGTACAACCTTTAAAGTGTATGCCATTTTCTTGACATCAGTATAATTGAGAAGCATATCCTCTCCCTTATCCTTTTTGATGGTATTAGTTTCCTCCTAAATCAC
>VDFB02038819.1:0-98841 GCA_007258455.2 Sequoia sempervirens
TTTGATGGAACTATAAAAATATCCTTCCATGAGAACCACCATATGACCATTATTTCCAAGTCTATTAAAATGGTACCTTCAAACAAATCTTAGGGGTGAATGTACATCTAGATTGTAGTTAAGTTTATACTTTGGTTAGTTGAGTGTTTCTATTGGAAGGTCCCAACCATATGTAATAGACGAAATGAAGAAAAATGTGAAATATCAAAGAATGGCATCTCAACTTTTATCTCAACATATAAACCTATGTAACCTCACCTTTCCACCTAATCTTCCTTTGTAACCCTTAATGGTTGTGTTTGGGACAATTTTTTGGAACAAAATTAGATCTCGAGTTTTGGTAAAACTTGTGCAAGATGACCTTGAGAATGGCACACCCAAAAACAAAACAAAAAAGTTCAGATACAATTGGCTACTAACATCTAACTTCTTCAATCAAGTGAGGTGTGGTCAAGCGGTTAGGCCACTTTGTTCTCATGGTAGAGACTACGGTTGAAATTCCCCCCAAGACACCTTAGCATTGAATGGTATGCTAAATGAATATCTTAGCTTTGTTTATCACGATGGTTTACAATGAGAGAGTATTCAAAAATGCAACAAGGGAAGCAAATGGTGTTAGATGTACCCACCAAGAATACAACAAGAAAGAGCGGCTAAATGATGCTGGTAATACGAAAAGTATTTGTGGTAGTTTCATATACTTAAAGGTTTGGATTACCCTTTCCAAAATCCATCTCTACCTAATTCATAGCTCAACTAAAGCATTTACCTATAATAATAATAAATAAATAAAGTTCAAATTCTTCAAAATCTAGAAGAAACATCTGAAGTAATTGCTTTTAAGTTCAATGTTAAAATGCATTCCTTTATAATGTAATTGTATATTTGGCTATTTGTTGATAATAACTCTCAATTAGTCAAAGAAAATTCATCCCAAAGACTTACTGTGAAAAAGCAAAAACACCTAAACTTAAAGGACGGTATCCAGTAAAATCATGTTGTATAGACCATAGCAAGAGTTTTTTAATAAAAAGATGTAATTTGTTGTAAAACCAAGCCCTTCTAGATTATGGAGGTACGATAGACCTACAATCAGACCACCAAATTCCCTATCAAAACTAGAACAAAATTGAGCAAAGCCAAAATTGACTCGTAACCTAAAACCAAGAAGCTGGATTGTCTTCGGTGGAATCTAATACCATGATCGGATACATAAAATCGAAATACAAGTTCCTCAATTTGTGTAACATTAGAATACTTGTTATTGCTTCTAATATTCACAATAACCATCACTAATAAAAACTGGTGGGCTGGAGTTCGGTTAAGCATTGAACTGTAGAAGAAGAAAATCTAATAAATAATGTTAATAATATCCATTCCTACAATATCAAACACTGAAACTCTTTCATAAGCAAGGATTTTATTAATGTTTATTTGATTGGATCTAACATTATTAGTTTCAACAATAAATAAATATTACTAAAATATGAACCAACAGCAATGAGCTCCATACAAAAAAACTTCACCTACCCTTAATAATATAAGTAACATCATCCATTTTATAGCTCTTGCTTCCACTCATTTTCCACCTTGCTCAAATGTAGAAATGCTTTCATAAAATTATAATCTCATTTCTGCTTTTTTCCGTGTGTATATGAATAACTTCAATATTAAAAGAAATTAGATCCTCTTGCGTGCATACAAGTGAAGGGTCAGCGAACAAGGAGAAAGTTACACAAAGGTTAAAGATAAATCTTTACGATCCTATCAAAATTGAGTATAATGATCCCCTTAGTTTTATAAAATAGAACAATTTTGCTGATTAAGGATTACAACATTCAATAGCAAAAGGATGGCAGAAACTCTCCAAGAGTAATTCAAAACGATACATTACACAGCCAAGTCAAAGAACGTATTTTTCTTCTAATAAGTCCTACAAAGACCAATTTGGTCTAGAGAACATTAAATATTTATCATTATCACATTATAAGTCTTCAAATGTTTTCGTGTTTGCAATCCATAGTCAACAACAAAAATAAATCAAAACTATTGCAAATCTTCAGGTTTGAAAATTACATCCCATTAAATAATGCAAGAAAACCAAAGGTGACGTTGTACAAGAACAATCAAAATGTGAGTCCCATCAACCTGTTTATGGACAACAGAATAATGCATCCAGTTTAAAGGATGCACAGGAACTTCAGTGAGCACATGCCTGTCACTAAGCTCAGAGTAGAGGCACGATGCCTGTCACTAAACTTCATTTACCAAGGGAGCAAGCCCACATCCTCAGCATGCCCAATAACCTGAACTAATGGAACTAACAGCTATTCAAAATGTTGCCCCACGTTACAAATGTTACATGTTTTCCTGATCATGATGTGACTTGCTCCAAACACTACTTTAAAACATTTCTAGGCGATTTGGAAATAAACAATATGAGTGTTCCTAAGGCCTATTAGCTTCCAGCAGCAAATAACAATCAAAGAGTTACAATTCTGTTTTGCATTTTTCACAATTTGTATCGATACATCATATCCACAGTTGTTTCTAACAAGGGTTAAGCTTGTTGTACTGCATCTATTTGCGGACCAGGTACCCCAGGAATGCCGAAGACCAACAATGAAACAGCGCTGGCTGAAATCCAGCTTTGGTGTTTTAGTTGCCTGCTTCACTGACGTCTGCAAGAGAGTAGACATTAAATATAAGTGCAAAGCTAGAAAGTATATTTTTTCAAATCTTTTCTTACCAAGGAACACTGTGGAACATTGGGAAAATAACTAAGAATTTCACAACATACCATCACTTGAAACAAATAGTTTATGAACCGATGAAGAACTGGAAAATTTACAATACATATTCAACTCTGTACCAAAAGAATTTGCTTTAAAGTTCATTCAAATTGAAAATTAGAGCTCCAGAAGCTGCTTGTAAATGGATTATACAGTTTTAAGGTGTAAAGCAAAAAAGAAAAGGCTCTTCTACAACTCAAACAAGTCAACTACAACATATTCAAACACAGAAATGATAATATACGGTAAAAATAATGCACAAACCATTACTGAAATAAAAACATGGACAGCATAGGCTATATTCACTAACTCCAATCATCACCATGTACAAATAAAACAAATTAAGAAACAGATCTGCATAAAATTCTGAGCGGGAACTCAAAAAATAATATTAGAAAAATGGTTGGACACAATTTATATGCCAAAAGCTATTTAGAACTCACTGGCTTTCCATACAGATTATTTAAAGAAGCCAACAAACCGGTTATGCAATTTGACTTTATGCTTTGAATTGCACACAACCATATTATTACCACATCCTTACAGGTAATTTAAACAAATCTGCTTATCCACCAAACTGTGAGTAAGTTTTGCAACATAAAGAAGCGAGGCCAAATGCATTCATCAATAATAATCTAAATTCTACCAGATTTGGTCTGTGACAGCGAGAAGTAAAAAGTCAGCAGTGCGCAAAATAAAAGCATAGGGATTTACAAGATGAAACCATAAATAAAGAGACGTTTACTTATCCTGCAAACTGGCAGGTAAGTTTTTGCAACATAAAAGAAGCAGACAGAAATGCATTCATCAATAACAGTCTAAAATCCTACCATTTTGCCAGATCTTGTGACAGCAGTCACGAAGTCAGCAGCACCAAAATAAAAGAGATTATAGATAGGAAACCATAAATAAAGGCGTGGAATGGGCATTGGCGCTAGCCAAACCATAAAGGTCCTAAAAAAGAAAAACAAACTAATTTACTGAGATTCATATAAAGAAAATATGATTGAAGAAATATTTACTATCTTGAGTAGTTTCAGCGATATTCTGCTTGAAGAGAAACTCATCTTACTTTGAAGTTGGGATACTGTACAGAGACAATGAGAGGCCCATCTCATGGAAAGAGATAGCTTTAACATAAAAGTGTCAAAAAAGAGAGGAGGAAATACGTTATTTAGGTATTCAAGCTCATATAAATAGCCTTTCACCAAACTGTATGAGCTTGAATACCTAACATAACACCCAGTGCAAATCCAACATAACCCCCACCACCTAGAAGCCACTGTACCATGTCAACATATTTCCAAATAAAAGAACTTGGATCTATTTTGAAGCGGGGTCAACCCATGGAGCTAAAACCAGTTGCCATTGTAATCCTTATGACACCAAGTTCAATAAACAACACATTCAAAGAATCAAAACAAATGAAAACAAATATATATATATATATATATATATATATATATATATATATATATATATATACAACTTAACTCATTTAAAAAAATTAAACGTGTAATAAATTCATAGAAGAATGAAAACAAAACAACAGAGTTCATTTGTTAAAAAGGAAACTTGAAAACAAAAACCTCTTTTGCATATATCTTCCTCTACGATCTCCTTGGCAACAAATAGGCTCTTGAGAATGTGTAGGAATAGCAAACCAACCACTTTGGAACCTTCACTAATCAATCTTCAACTTTATTCATGCAATGGAAAGCAAGAATGAAAGTTCTACAAGGATGAACGATATTTTTGTTTGCATTCACAATAACGGAAACGACTTTGTTTTCGTCTTCAAAATGTCTTGGAATCCATGTTTTAGGCGCGCGGGAGGAGGGGGGCTTTTTTGGGCATGTGGTCAAACTCAAATGCCAAAATAGAAGAAAAATAAATTAAATGTCTAAATTTGCCACACAGGATTGGCTGGGCATGAAAAATGGTTAAACTCAACCGGGGTTTGTCTTGGACGGATCCACAGGGCTGGGATGGCCCCCAGCATAGCAGTGCCAGACCAGACCCGAACTGACAAGTCACAGAGGCCAAACCGGTAACACAGCAAAGAATCAGTACCATTGCCACTCTATATTTAGTTGGTTTCTAGGATGAAAATGTAGTTAGGGAACTATAGCATATTGTCTCCTATTCAATAAATCTATTACACTACCAATTGGAAAGGGATTTCAAGTCAGATTACATCCCTCAATGATAAAGGCCTTTGTATCAAATTTCACCCCTTATTGCCAAGACCTTCAGGTCAGATTCATTCCTTAAAGGAAAGGACAGCCAGATTATATCCTATACAGTGTTCCACGGGGTTTCGGGGACGGCAGGGGACATGTTTCGGGGATGCGGGGACGGGTGGTCTAAGTTTGGGGGCGGCGGGGAGACGGCGGGGGGACGGCGGTGGGGGGGCGGCAGGGTGGTGAAATACATATAATGCTTGAGAAAATAGTTATAAAAAGATGTATAAGAATTATACAGCTTGGAGACAACTAGGAGTCCCCTAAACGTCTTGAGGACACCCTAACATCCTCAAAGTCCTAGCAGCATCATGGAGACAACGACATTGGTGGTGGGATGGTGACGCTAATGGTGGGCTGGTGGGGGGACGTCATTCATCCCCAAGTCCCCAAGCCTCCGAGACGTCCCTGTCTAGGAAACGCGGGGCTTTTTGGGGGGGATGCGTCCCCGTGGAACACTGATCCTATATTAGGGAGGGCCTCCTCTTAAGTCTTTGGAAATGTTATAACAGCTTCCAATGGGGGCCTACGATCAAGCTATAAGTATTCATTGATAAAAAAGTTAAAAAACCTTATGGGAAAAGCCTTGAGCCAGCCTTGTGAGCATTCTGTAATTAAGGATAAACAGGAGTGTGAAGTTCAATGCAGTCCCAAATTAGTGAGCCACAATATCCCAATGATATCGTGAGTCTACACTGTTATTAAATACTCAAGTCAGACAAAAGGGCCCAAGAATCCATCCAAACACAGTGTTTGAAACAACTTAAGCTGGACATATTATTATACAATTGACCGAACAGGCCACTTCATCTGACCCACAAAATCTATATATTCAACAGTTTTTGAAACTTGGAACCAGGGAAATGCTATCCAAATTCTGCTCTCTATCCAGCTCAATAATGGAACCCACCATCTAGTAATTAATTCTTTCAGGCTAATTTTTAACAGTGGCTATATCAAATCCATGCATTGAAGTGGTAGGTGGTGTTGCCTGTGCAATCACTGGTCCACAAGGATGCATCCCCAGGACAAAAGCACACATCCTGGAAGATCAGGATGTCAATGACAGGGAGATGGGGACAGGATAACCCTATCACCAGTCACCCATCCACCTTTTTTGTGAAATTTATCAAACAAATTCTCAAGGGGGACATTCCCTGCTTTTTTTCATTTTGGGAATGCCCTGGTGTTCCCAAGATGGCCAGGGGACATCAAGACAATCCTCAAATCTGTCTCCCAACGACAGATTCACAATTGTGCCCCCCTCTGCCTCATGCTCTGCAGTCAATGTTATCAGTATTGATGCATCACAAGCCGGTAAAGCAGCATCCTTATTATTTTAATAGATATAACCTTCATAAGCTTTGCTTCTACTAATACTAATTACCAACGAGTCGTGGAAGATGATGTGCAGAGTTTCTGCAGCCATGTGGTATTCACAGCCTTCTCGCAAGCCATCACACCTTTTATGATATCCTCTACCTGTGGACACATCAATCTGTAGTGATCTACTGAAAAATCAGCATCAACCAGCCATAATGTTATCAAGGTCACTCCCATGGTTTAGGGACATTTTCATTGGGTCTTTTTCTTGTAAAGCTAACAGTTAAAGAAAAAGCAATAAACTGGGTTGAGTTTTGCCTCTTCAAATTCAAAACCGAAGCATCTTTGGGAGAACAAAAGAGTTGATGAAATTTGCTACAAGCATAAATGCAAATACAGCTAAATGTGAAGAATAAATAAATAAATGCAAAGTGAAATAATGGTATCAGAGAAAAGGGAACGTTACTAAGTTTTAACACAGGATACCTGTAAGTCACAGCAAGTCATAATTCTATAAGATTTTTCATTAAACAAGATTATATTTACATCAGGCCAACTTGTCAAGCATGACTTTGATGCTTGGACATGCATGGTTCAATAAAATTATTAACTTGTACTAGGTACCTAGATCCTATGAAATTGGGTTCATCATCTTAGCATGAATTATTGTGCCATTTATCTTGCATCCAGTGGATAATTTTCATTAACTGTGACAATCAATGTCTTAAAATCAAAGCCAAAAATTAGTTTAATCATGAATTTAATTTTTAAACTATTAATCCTTGTGCCATCTGTCTCCTTTGTCATTCTCAGCACTTTCAGAATTACCATAAATCACAATCCAACACTTATTCATCAACAATGTCTCACTACGTTGCTGATGATGATGCCTTCCACATTTCAATACCTGAGGAATAAAAGCATCCACTAGAGCTGACTATCATTCCTGACTCCTTCCACCTCAAACCAGAAGTAGCCATATTCTGCTATAACAAAACCACCTGTCTCCTCGGACTATAAAACCAACTGAGAAAATTGTAATATGTACCACCAATCTCCCCAGACCATAAAACCACTAGAGAAAATTGTAATATGTACAATGTAGGTGCTTGCATGTATCATGGAACATACATGGATTTATTTGCTTTTGACCAGCATCTAGACATTGAATTTGTAGTATTAAAGAGAAGAATCCCTATCAAAAACTCTTGTACAAGTAAAACAAGCAATGTTGAATGATTATGGAATCTAACATTTAAGGAGCAATTATCAAATTTTTGTATTTTATCCAACATTGTCAACTGAGTGACCCCCTGTCCTATTGTCAAAGAACTTTGAGCTGATTTTTAACAGAAGTTCCTTGCATTCAAGACAACGATATATATATAAAGTTACATAGTCTCATGTAATAACTTCAGAAGAAAATGAAGCACCACTGCCCGTCTCAGGAATTAGGGAAGATGTCAGGTTTGCATGAATTGTAACATGCATGTTTCTAACAAACTATATCAACTGAATCTTCCAGGTATTACCTTCAATACTCAGTTTTGTTCTGTTTTAGAATGTGTTTTACACGTAGCCTTGCAGGCAAGCCTCAATTAGGGAAATGCCAGGTTTGCATGAATTACAATATGTTTGTTTCTAATGGACTCATATTGACAGAATCTTCCAGGCATTATATTCAATACTTAGTTTTGTTATGTTTCAGAATGCATTTTATATCAGCCTTGCAGACAAGCTTTACTAGCCTCAATTTTGCAAAATCATATGGGATTTTGTCAACCAGTGTAATATGAAACAAAGTAAATGTAACTAGAAACAATATAAGAATCCATATGAGGGAAAATGAGAAGTAAATGTACCCATATAATAATCCATATAAGGAGAAACATGGTAATGCACCCATAGATACCATATTAGGATTCAAAGGGACACATGCAACCTGAAAACGTACCAATTCTTGCTGCAATTGTTGAGCTTGCTGAACAACGGTGTTCCTTTCTTCTGTTATTTTTGATAGCATCACACGTGCCTTCAGTATTCCAGAGTCACATAAGAAAGAGCTTCATAGTTAGTATAAATGAATCGGAGGATTCAGATTCTGCAACCTCAACCAGATAATTATAAATGCATACATCAAGTATAAGATTGTATGCACAAAGTCTGCCTAATGCTTGTTGGCATACATACATACATACAGCAGGCAATTTCAAAAAGGAAAGCATTGCATCTTAAAGACAGTGTTCAAAGAAAACAATCACATGAATATCCAGCCAACAGGAAAACATTTATAAGCAAAAGTTGTCAACCATTAAGAAAAAGACAATAATAACACACATCACAGTTTTTTAATGGATGTAGTTGCTCTCTTTTATAATTACTGCTTAAAGCTGGCGGATTGTTTTTATTAAATTAGAGGCTGGCATTTAAAATAAATTTCAAAGCCTTAGCATCAAATGGAAATCTTTTGATTGTGTTTTAGTTTGGTTAAAGAGCATTCCTGCCCAAGAAGTTATGCTATAAGCCAACTCAATTGAGTGTCTGATGTTCAAAACAAAGAAAAAACCATATTTGTTATCTCCAAACTGCTCCATTCTGCTAAGGAAAGGTGAGCACTTGAGAAATGTCGTACGTTATCTCCATCATCCTTTTACTGCAATGTTGTTTCAGCTTGCGACTACTACATTATGCTGGTGAAAAATGAAGATGTCCTATATTTTCTGCAATGCCACTAAAGCTGTGGTACTAGAGAGTTTTGTAAGAACCAAACCTTCGGTGCAAATTGATACTTGTGGTGACTTTAACAGCAATTGTTGCTCCACCCCAATAGATGATGTAACATCAATATAAGGTATAACAATTTTACTGATCCACTTTGCTTATTCTTTATGTACGTTATGAGATATTCTTCAAGTAATTGATTGCAATTCCAGTTTGCCCACCATTTCATTATGATAACCAGGGCTTATGTTGAAAAGGTAAAAAACAATTTAACAAGATACTGGAAGAATTTACTAATGATTGCAGGTCTTTCCCAATGTGTCACAAATAATCATTTGCGGAAGGCCGTAGAACATATGGATATTTTTGAAGGCAGCAATCTGAGATCATTTTCTCAACAACATTTAATTCCAAATTACCACTTCATCGAGTAACAATTAATCAGAAATAGACTTTTAAGATATGTGTTGTTAACTAAGAAATCTTGGGTAGTAAAATTGAGAGCATGACCCATATAAATTTGTAGAAATGTCTTTTATTATTTTCTTAAAGAACCCCATCATTTTCTCAACAACATTTAATTCCAAATTACCACTTCATCGAGTAACAACTAATCAGAAATAGACTTTTAAGATGTGTTGTTAACTAAAAAATCTTGGGTAGTAAAATTGAGAGCATGACCTGTATAAATTTGCAGAAATGTCTTTTATTATTTTCTTAAAGAACCCCAGTTTATGCATTTTCAATTAATATCATATTTATGCAAAATATTACTGCATACAATTTTTAAATAGTAATACTCTTTATACAAAAGAGAATTCTCTTACTATTCTTGAATCTTATTATATTAATATATTGCTTTGTTTTATCGGATGTAAATGATTGTCACCATATAGAGCACTTTCCACTGTCAAAAAACCAGATATGAATTGATAAGTTACAAAAGGCTTCATTGTTCCTTGTGGGGGATTTTAGAGTTTCATGATTCAGTTAGACTCTGTGTTACTGAGATTGCTCAGAACCCAGCCTGTACCTGCAACAGTTCAAGCCAGGTATGGATCCCCATCCAGGTACAGGATAGGTTTGCCCAGTTAGTCTGTAATGTAACCAAGGTGAACCTTGGCCAAGCCCATACCTATATATATAGTACAGTCAAACCCAGCTGTACCCAACTGAGGAAAAAATCAGCAAACAGCTAAACAGTAAATTCAAACACCAAAACTGAACCAGCAACTTAGGTTGGATTGCTTGGGTGACTGTTGATGTTCACTGAAGTTCTGAAAAATAGTAAGTACTAAAGATAGAAGATTAGAAGTCGTCCATTCTGGTTATGTTTCAAAGTTACCCACAATCTAAAAATGTACAAAGAAAACCTTCTATTTCTCAAAATGAACACACATAAGAAAAAGTATTTGAACAAAAATATCTGCATATAGGGACGAAGCATAAATTATGAAGCTAGAGAAGGAAACAGACACCAAAAAAGTAAATTTAAAAGACCAAAAACACATGCATAGGCACATGCTCCATCTTACAGAATCTATGCTGCGACTGACTATTATTAATCCTATTTCTTCTGGTTTTGGGGGGTGGGGAGGGAGGGATTTTTAACACTGCTAGATTTTCCACTTTTGCTTGTCTCCATTTTAATATTTTATCATTTAGCTGTCACTAAATTATGTTAAGTTCAATTTAAGCTTGTGTAGCAACTTTACTGGTCAATGGCTATACCAAACATTAGAACTTATCGTGCAACACTAAATGGATGCTTGCCCCATTACTAATATAAAAGCTTCTTCCCAAGCAAGAATGCATGCACACACACACACAAACATGCATGTACACATGGCTGCCCACCCCAACACACACACAGAAATCACATCCAGATTATTTCTATACTTGCACAAGAATCAATTCTCAAAGTACATCCTCATACTCTAGTCTTACCAAGACAAAATTTCTAGTCGGGCTAGTTTACATCACATCTTTTATTAATAAAAGTAGAGAAATGAGACTGACCTCAGTGAGTTTTGCCTTCAATTCTCCAACATCTCTATGCCCCTATAGACATGTCCACACAAAACGTACATATGTAAAATATGAAAATGATTTTATCCAGATTAAAAAGCAATCCTATTATCTAAAATACATCAAAAGAAACATCTACCTCCCCACACTTTGGTACAGGTGCAACTAAATGAAAGCCAAATACATGAACATAGCACTCACCGATTCAAACAAGCCAATATTTTGTTTTCCATTCTGCAGCGACAGAGCCCTAGGAGATGTACCCTCTTCTGATTCTTCAGGTACTGGAGAAGGAGGCTGAGGTGGAGGAACGTACACCACTCTTAATTTGCACTCCTCAACAACATTCTCATTGTCTTTGTTGAACTGTCATATATCTCTTAAATATTTAGAACATGAAAAATCAAATTCAAATTATATCAAGGCCCTAAGAACTTCCAGGTTTAAATTAACTAACCATATCCTGAGAAATATCCTTCATCTCTGCCCCATAAGGTGTTATAACACTCTGTACAAGGAACTTGTCTTTGCACTGAAGATCAAGAGGTGCTTCCCGCTGTGCTTGCATGGTGACTAGAAGTTTCATAAAATTATATGCACATGCCACATACAACAACCATCGCTCCATCAGGACACTTAAATTTCTAGAATATTCATTGCATTACATTGCAGGAAATTGAACTAAGATATGTGACATAAATGAAAGTAGAAGAGATGACTGGTACCTGTAACGTCACAAGAAGATTTTGGTAAGACAATGCCAGTGTTAGGTCGCACACAATACTTCTTTGGAGAAGTTGTTTTCACCTGCAAACAAAGAACAATTGGAATAAATTTCAACTTTAAATCAAATTGCCTCATACACATTCAGGTTTAAACAAAGAGATCAACAACAACATGAATCATTGTGCAACTCAATACCAGAATATACCTAAGATGCAATGGAAACAAAAACTGCCAATAGTAGAATACCTTGAAGGCCACATAGTGATCTGAGTTGTTGAACAGTTGAAGAGAACATGAGCTCTGTTTCTTGAGTTCAACTGCTCAACACATCCAAAAATCCACATTGATTAGGAATTTAAAAAAAAAAAAGACTGTGCCATAGAATCCTACAGCCATTTCTTAATAAAAGAAACACAGACAGCTGATGCTTGTCAATGGTCAAGCTGCCAATTGATGTCAATATCATTTCTGAAACTAAAGTGACATGGGCATGCTCATCAAAACCGAACACACACATATCACAATAACCTGCATCCATATTTATCAATCAAACTGTCGTACAAGTTGCCATTTAATGGCAATTGTGGCCCTGACAAGAGCGTGACTCAAATTCTAATCCCCCTAAACAGAATAAGGCAACTCATAGCTCAAATAAACATGTGACCATATTGAGGTGTAATGATTATGGGGTACATTCAAGGGTGACCCAAATTCGTGAATCTTAAGAACGTGATTCTATAGAGACTCCAGTTTTAAAATGTTAACAATCCAATTCAAATGTACTCGAGCTATCAAATCTTGCGAATGATATTCAAGGGTGATCCAAGATTGCATAGCTTGAAAATGTGATTGTTGTGTTGCCCAAATTTACAAATCTTAAGCATGTGATCTGTACATGACCCCAGTTTACAGATTGTCGTGATCCAAGAGTGACTTAAGTTTACAAATCTTAACAATCTCTCTGATCCAAGTTTACAAATCCTAAGAACACGGTCCAAAATTATCCTAAGAATTGTATTCAACAATGGACAAGTTAACAAATTATAAAAATGTGATCCAAACTTACGCCACACCAATTTTACAAGTCTTAAGAAAGTTAAGTCATCTATGATGCAAATTTACAAATCTTAAGAATGTGATCAAGTTTAATTTCACACAGACCCAAGTTTACAAATCTCAAGAATGTGATCCAAGCTTTTACCCCCACACCTTGCCCAAGTGCTGACAACTAAACCCTGCTGCTGAAATGAACATAAACTGGATGATCTTTTAACTTACATGGGAACTTAAGCTCAGTGGGCTGAACCGTGAGAAGCTCCCCACTGCTCATTCTTTCCCAAAATAAACTCGATCTTGAATTCTGCTACTAAGCCTTCGGACAAAATCCCTGCGAATTCCCGTCTTACTAAGAGATCAACATCTAAGATAAATAAATATAAATATAAAACCACAAACAAAATGACCAAAGAAGACTCTAATATTACTCTTCTTTCTCGGTGTAAAGTATAAATAAATGCCCCAAAAGCACTCAGCAAAAGAAAACTAACCTAGAAGACGGGAAAAAGAAATAGGGCTTGAAATTATCTCTTCTGATTTGAAATCAAAGTATCCCACGCTTATTTGCAAATCTGCAAACCAGATATTGAAAATGCATTAACAAGAAACTCAAACTTTTAAAGCAATTTAACAACGTAGGGTTTGGATTGACTTAGTTAGGTGAAGAAAAAGAAACTATCCAACTATAAATCATAAACCCTGACAATGTAAGCAAAACCCACAAGCAAGGAGAGAGAAATTCAAATGCAGAAGAATTTGAGGACCATCTAACTTGCCTTAAAAAAATCTAAGTTCAGATCTAGATGCTCATATAAGTAAATAAATAGATACACTTGGAAAAACACATATACTCTGGGATTTGATTTATATAGCAATAAATTAACCAAAAGCAACCTACGTTATCGGTTTGCCCTACACATCAGCATTAAGCTTGCCTGGACAAAGATGTGGTCTGCCTTACGTCAGGAAGTTCGAACTTAAAAAGCGGTAAAGTAATTGAATGTCTTTTTCTCTTGCAGATGAGTTTTTTTTATTATTTTCCTCCTAAAAATTTAATCGTATAGAAAAGTAAGGTGGGATAAGTTGTGACAACCTCTGGTAGGTTATGGGTCGCCTTAAATGCGATAGGGACCTCATTGGATGAGGTTAAATGTTCCGGAGTTTTGTCTCTCTATGTTTATGGCTATGTCTATCATAGAGTTTTTTTTTTTTGTTTTTACATTACAATAAGTAAGATTATATGGTCAAGAATAAAGTACAAATGTGTTTCAAGTACTTATTCTCTTAACAATTTTAACATACATTATTGTATTCTAATGACGTGTTATCGACTGGGATCTATAATATCCACTAACTTCAATGTTTCAATATTGTAAAATTTTGTCACTATAACTTTAACATTTCGATGTTGTTGGTTTATGTGACCATGAAATAAAAAACCCTTTCCTATCATTTTTTATGATCTTTATTTCAAATATGAAGCCAACATTTTCAAATATTTGGTTTTGATTAAATAAGCATCATTTACAAGACGTTGGACCCAAACACAAAAGACCTAATAGGGCAAAAAGTTTAGCAAAGATTAAACAAGGTCAAAGGCCTCAAGCCAAAGACAGCAAACCGACAACTAACCATCAATAGATCAAAGTTTTTTTTAAAACATAAAAACAAAAAAATGAAAGGAGCACCAAACTACATAGCAAGCTTCATGATTTTTTAATTTCATCCCGATCATTGAGTGGTGGATGACCTTCAAAGTGAAGCAAGAAATACCACTCAGCTTTCTTTCTAGGTCATTCATCTAAGTCATTAGAGCAGTAACATCCTCAACAGTCTTCATACACTTAGAGAAAGTGTCCATTTTAGGTTCCTCTATAGGGTTGGTGTCTAGGTCCTCAAAATTAGACAACATAGCATTAAGTTTTGAGAATAGGCTAGGTCCTTTAGTCTCCACATCTACATCCTCTTCCTTCTCCTCCTCATTGTTGTAGTCATCCTCCTTATTATCCTCTCCAAACGAATCACTAGAAACCTCATCCATAGTGAGGTGAGGGATAGGATGGTCTGCCAATCTATGAGACCTCCAAACAGTAAGGTTAGGACTATTAACTTCCTTAGTTAAATTGGCTCCCTTTTGCCCTCTTCCTTTTCAGTAGCCTTAGTATTGTCCTCCTCCTCCTCGTCTTCAAAAATAGCCTCTTCAACATAGAATTTGACTAGGGGCTTTTTCTTCTTCTTGCATACAAGGTTTTTAGGTTCAATGCTTGCCCTTTTTTTGGAACCTTTACAAGGGTTGTTCTTAAGATCACAGAGACTTACAACAACAATTTTCTAGTTAGAGATCAAGAGGGTTTTAGAGGGTTTAGGTTGTGAGTTAGGGCGTTTGGACTCAATCTTGGGGATTAACTTCTAGGTAGACATTTTAATTTTCCCTTTAGAGGGAGGTGTTTTAAATTCTCAAAAGGAGAGTTTGGAGGGTTCTCAGTAGGCAAGCTTTCAAGTGTGGGTTCCTTAATAAGACAAGCCCTACTAGACTTTGGGGGGTAGAGGACCAGATGAAAGTCATAGTGCTTGAGGATAAGCCTCTAGTGGAGTGGGATAGGCAGCTTATCAGGATTTTTGGTCACCACATCTAGGGCTTCCTTCACCGATACTTCCAAAGAAGAAAGCAAATAAGAGGGAAAACTAATGGCAACCTTGTTCCTAAAATAATTTAGCAGAGGAAGGTGGTGGAAATAATAGCACTTAAAATGCCCTTCTAGCGAAATGTATTTCATCAATAAAAAACATACCTTATTCCAAGGTTGAGGTAGCTTTTCCCTATCATAGCCTACATGCAACTTGATCAAAATTCCACCCTTCTTGAAGCAAAAATTCATACTTTTCATATTTGACACCTTTTATGTCTTTTAAGCTTTTGACCATTGCAAGATAAACCTATCACCTAGGCAATAACATCAAGTCTCTCACTTCAAAAGATGTGCCCTCCATTTTAACCCGTCTTTTATTCCAAGCACTCCTAAATTATATAGATAGATTTTTATCATACCCATTGAGGCTCTCTAGGAACAAATCCAAACAATCTTCAACACAAATGTGGGCCAAAGCAGCAGGTCATTTAGGAATTCATTGCAAGATCTAGACTTCATCCACATTCTATCTATAGTCCCCTAAATCTAACATCACTTCATCCTAATTAATTAAATAGCTTTATTTAATTAATTTACCCATTCTTCTCCTTTAATCAATTAAATATTTATTTAATTCATTCATTCATTTTCCTCTTATAATTAATTAAATATTTCAGTTAATTAATTATATCATTATCTAAAACTATAGTTCTTCTAATCAATTAAATAATTATTATTGTTTAATTGATCCTATTAAAATCCCCTATGCTTCTAATCCCAATTGTGCTAATTAATCCTTGATTAATTAACTCACTAACCCCCATTATCACATTCTCCAACTATTAACTCCACCTAAGTTACTACCCATCCTATTAAGCTAATTAATCATTGATTAGCCACCCTAACCCCCATCATTACCATTATATTCTCATTTTAAATTCACCCTCAACCCCCTAATATTTTCTCATTAATGCCACAAATCTCACCTACCTCCATTATCTTACACCTAGCCTCCAAAATTAAATGAGGTGTCATTCCAAGGTGTGCTCACACATGTGTGAGTACACCTCATCTCCTTTCTCACACTCAATTGTGACACTTGTCACAATGCTAACTAGCCACATCTCTTAATCCATGCATCACCCTCACATTCAATCATAGCCCTCCATCAACTTTCAATCTTATCCCTCCATTTTACCCCCCATTTTTCTATAAATTGGGCCTCCATCTCCTCATTTCATCATCTTGAATTGTGCTAATATTATGTTGGTGTAATTGTGAGCAATCCACATTCAACACTTAGAGCAAATCAAACAAGACTTGGGTGCATCTTGAGCTTAATCAAGGAGGTCATCAAAGGTATAAACAATTGTGTCTTGCTTTATGCTTATTTCCTTATGTTTTTAGGCTTTTGGTGTTGATTACTAACCCCTCCACATTTGGCACACCTGGTGGGACCCTCGTCCCTAACTAATATTTTGTCAAAGTTGTGTGATTCAAAGGTTTGTAGGTTTGGAAACTATGAAATCTTGCTTCTGTGATGACTTTTAGCACCTGTGTTACACTTGTGGCGCCTTCGTTCAAAATTGTCATGCCCATGTTCAATCCTATGGCACCTACGAGATGACTTATCACACTTGCATTTCATGAATCAACGCCTGCATTTAGAGGATTTGGTTTAATCATTTTGCTAACAACTCTCAATTTTTGCAGGGTTTATTTGGTATTTTAGGCTTGTCCTTGGTGTTATATAAGGGTTTAAAGCTTATATTAGTTGTTGCCACCCGCTGCTATATTTAGTTTTTCTTTTATTTTGCAAAACTACAACTCACACTAAGAGGGCAAGATAAAAAGAACAACAATCTAAAATCAACCTAAAAATTTTACCTAAGTTAAGCAAGATCACTAGACATCACATAACATTTGATTTTGGGCTTTAAAAATTCACCTAAAGGTAAAAAAACTTGCATCTTTTTTTCATTTTTCTACTTGTTGGGTCATGCCTAGTTTTCAGAACCTACGCAGAAACCTATTGTGACTACGTCGCGACTTGTGACACCTGCATTGTTGTGCCTTCACAACAACTTTTTGCGCCTTTGTCCTAAGAAATGGTGCCCCCATTTTTAGTTAGATTAAGTTGGTTTAACTAGCATTAAATCAATTTTTATTGCTTAAGCATCATTATCTATTCAAAGAAATCCTGATATTTTACATCTTTTGGTTAGATTAAGGTGGTATTCTTATCATTTTTGCATAAATTAGAATTAACTAGGTTTTTGAGCATAGGTGTAGTTCTACTCAAATTTGGCACCTCTGTTTAGGATAGTTAGTTTAATCCTTTTTGTGATATCTTGGCATATTCTGATGTTTCTATTAGTTAATCATTCAGGAATATATCAATAGCCAGCATAAATTTCATCACATATAGTTAGCATCATCATTATTTTATTCTAGGGTGCATTATTTCACCCAACTTTACGGAAGCGCCATTTTGTGCATAGTATTTTGCTTTTGTGCTTTGTTTTAGATTATGAGATTCTAGTTTTTTGTGCATGCACTTCTATTTTTTGCAAAACTATGCTTTTTTTTTTGTTTTGTATTTTGGAGCTAACGACTGGACTAACTAGTGATATAGTTGTTCGATCACCAAAGGCAAATTCAATAAACTACTAATATGTGGTTTTGCAAGATGTTTGACCAAGGCTTTTTTTTCCACTAATCTAGGCACTAAAATAGAGTAATGGGTTAATTAACTTGTTTGACGTGCTTGGAAGGGTGCAATAGACATATGCTTTCCCCTCATACTTAGTGTGATCTTGGGGATCAAAAATCTTTGTATCTCTTCATTTTGTTTAGATCAATGTTTTAGGTAAACATAAGGTTTCTAGCCTATGTGTATGCTCTCCCCTCATGCTTCATGTGATCTTGGGGATCAAAACACCTAGTATACATTTCCCTCGAGGAGACTTTCGTAGGGATTTCATCACCTTAGGGGACAATCTCAACCATGCATACCGACGGGGTATATAAGGGGGGAGAACTAAAGTTGTACCCCAATCTAGTTGTGTCATAATTGGCATAGCCTCGATTGATTAGGGTGATTCCAAGTGCTACAAGTGAAGGATTGGTCCAAACTTTCAGTACCACACTAAAGTTCCTAGCACACACTTGTGATGAACTAGTGTTCATGGTTTGGGCCTCACATACCTTGCATATATTGAGGAATCCCTAGAAAAATATTGTAAACCTAGAAAGCCATTTGAACATAGATTAGTGTGGTGCAAAGGATGCAGATTGTACCCTGAAGTTACTCACCATGTACTCCCTTAAGTTGAGATAGAAATCCTTGTGGTGAACTTCGATAGTTCCCAATGAGAGAGAAAAGGTGAGCCTGTGGCATTCGTTGACAACCCTGTGCCACTGGATCTCTACCTATCTGCCTTTGCAAGAAAAGGTGCTCGAGTGAACCACCCAAGTATCTAGGAGTATTAGCCCAAGCTTGCTTGGGTGGTGTTCCCACATTAGTCTATAAACCTACTTGAGCTTAGGGCTTGTAATTAAGTGTTTGAAGTGTCTTTTTGTGAGAAACCCATGAAGACGAATCAACCAAAGGGCCAAGGATTTGGCTATACCCTTTGAAAACATCAAAAACTCTCAAATTTGGCCAATGTTTTTTACTATTTGTTAAATCTCTTGCCAAAATACCTAAGACTGTAGAACTATGCCTATGACTTGTTGCGCCTCTTTCAAAACCTATTGTGCCTGTGATTTTGTGCCTCTGTCAAAACCTATTGAGCCTGCACTTTCTTATAACTATGCCTGCGTCCTTTCATGAATTTGAGTCTTTAACTTTGACCTCCTAGGGCTTCTTGGTTTAGTTTGACATAATTTGCAACTACCATTAACCACACCATCTTCATACCCAAAATTTGGCATTATCAATCCCCCACCCACCCCATCATTCAAATTTTCCCCTTTGGACCTAAGAAAACCTTAGAATCACTCATCATTTTAACACCTTGGACTTAGTATCATCCCCTCCTTTTCACCGCATCATCATTAATCATCATTATCCAAATCCAACCTTAGGATACATCTTCCAAATCTTCAAAAATCATCATCTATCATCATCCTTTTCAAACCAAATTTATCATTAGGACTTAATCTAGATCCTCCATCATCTTTATTATCTAAGGGTAGCTTAAGAAATTTCCTATCTTAAGTTGCACCTTTGGTTAGACCATCCTTTTTGGATAATTTAGCCTAAGGAGTGGCTCCCTTTTGCTAAGTTTTTTCAAAATCATCCCCATCTACCCTTGCTTAGGAACTTGCCTATCCTAAGTAAGAAAATCCTAAATCATCTCATCCCATGGATCTATGTTGTAACTTTTGACCACAACATTTGGTTGCCTACCATCAAATTAATCCAATCATTCCAAACCAATCTTATCATAAAAATCCAATCAAACCATCCTCAATCACATCATCAAATCAAACATCCTAAACCAACCCTTTTTAATCAATCCTAAGGATATCCTAATCATCTAAACATTTGCCTAAACCTCACCACTTGCCACCTCATCATAAATCTAATTCCAAACTTAATCCAAGATCCACACCCTTAATCTCTTAAAGAATCCCTCCTTTGCATGCCAATCACTACATCACAAGCAAATAAATTAATGGATTCTCAAGGAAAATCCTTTTTCAATACCACTTCATCTCAACCACTAATCCCTCATGAATACATGGTAGGTTCTCCAGAAGAGTCCCCTAGACTAAGGGAATTTTCCAATAACCCTTATAACCAAGAAATGATGGAGAAAATTATTCTCCTTGACAAAGACCACCTTGTCCTTAGCCTCATAGCACATGGGGCTAAAATACCCTTCACAAACAAAATCCTACAAGCAAGGAGTAGTGACCCTTCAAATAATCCCTCGTCATCCAATAATTTCTTTGATCATCTTGTTGGCCTGCAACTTAACACCAATAACCCCTCTTCCACCAACACAAATATACCTCAATTAACTTAGACAACCACAATATCATCTAACACCAACACCACAACACCTCTTATCATAAACACAAATGTCCCTCTCTCCATAAATGAAACACAACCCCTCAATAATATACCTCCACTTACATTACATCTAAAGTTCACTATCCCCCTAATGTTAATGTCACTTATGCCCCTTCCAACCCAACTATACCCACACAACCCCTTCTCACTTCATCTATTCATGCTAATTACATCGCTTCACATAACGTATCCCAACCTCCTAACAACAATATCCATCCCCCACCCCCTAATAATTAATTAAACCCTAATCCTCAACAACAAATCATCCATAACCAACCTCCACATAATACATTCACTTTTAATCCACAAATTGGCACTACCAACATTCATACCCAACACAACAACCCTCCACCCCCACCTCAAAATCCCCCACACACCAACAATCAATTCCCAACCCCTAATCATCAACAATACAACCTTTTAAATATAAATAGTCCCCCATCAACACCCTCCCATCAATACATGTATAACCAACCACCCCAAAATCCTTCACAAAATTAACTTGCCTAAGAGTTGCAAAAATGAAAGACATGATCCAAGGGATCCAAAGTGGTCAAACCAAGAAGACCTTTAGGTACAGGGACATATGTCCTTATTCATTTGACCAATCTATACTAGCAATCCCCTTCCCTAAAGACTATGAGATTCCAAAGTTTGACAAGTACAAAGGGAAGAGTAACCCCGTTGAACACTTAAAAGAATTTAGAGTCCAATGCCAAGAAGTGGCCTATAACAACATATACCTAATGATATTATTCCCTAAGAGCCTTAGTGGTACAACCTTGGAATGGTTTACACAATTACTCCATGGATCCATTAAGTCCTTTGCAGACTTATTCAAATGTTTTGTAACACACTTTTCATACAACATTGACCAATAAATAACTTGGGCAAAGTTATGCACCACAAAAAAATAATGGGGAAAGTTTTTCCGCATTCCTTCAAAGATGATGAAACCTTGCAAGTAGATTCCCCTTGCAAGTACCAGAAAAATAAATGGTTAACATATTCATTAAAAATTTACACTCTAAAATTGCTCTACACTTATGACTACAATGTGTTACAACATTTGATGAAGTCATCGAACAAGGGTTAACCATTGAAAAAGCCTTAATTGCAGATGGGGTAATTAAAATCTATAAGGACCAAAAACACAATAACCAAACCTCTACTAATAAACCCAAATATTGGTCCAAAAATAAAAATGTTGTAAATGATGGTGTAACTAATAGTAAACTTCTTCAAAACATACAAAACACATCATCTCACAACACACAACAACAACAAGGTGACTATAAGACCATCACCATTCCCCAAGGAAAAGGCAAACAAAATAATAATCAATCCAAACACAAATACACTCCTTTAGGGGAACCTCTTGATGTTATATTTCATAGATTGGCACAAGCAAACATGATCAAATTCCCTATCACTACACCTCTTGACGAAAGAAAACCTAAACCCAAATGGTATAGGGAAGACGAATATTGTGAATACCATTGCATTAAAGGACATAACACCATCAAATGTATGAGGCTAAAGAATTACATTCAAGACCTCATCGATAAGGGATAAATTAAAATTCAAAATCAAAACTCCCCAAATGAGCAATTAGGAATCTACACTCAACCCTTCCCACAACATAATGATGGGTAATCATATAATAATGTTTCATATACATACACTAATAATTCCAACCCATCCGCGCATGACATAATTATCAGTCAAATTGAACAATGCAACACCATAACCATAAAAAGCACCCGATTGTGTCGTTACCACCTGTCATGGCCAAGTGACAATACAAGGAGCTTCATCCTCCTCATCCACTCCATCCAACACTAATAAATATAATATAATTGAACACCTTGGCAAAACCCCATCCCAAATTTCCATCTTGGAACTCCTTTGTACTTCACCTACCCATAAAGAAGCACTTGAAAAAGCTCTTCAAGAATCCCGAGTACCAAGCGATATTAATGTCAACCAATTCCAAGCTATAATTGGACACCTCTCATCCTCACACCAACTATCATTCACTACTAAAGATCTTCATACTGAAATGCCTCATAATAAACCATTACACATTGAAGCCATTGTTCATAAGTATAACATCAAAAGGGTCCTAATAGACGGTGGATCCAATCTAAATATATGTAAATTAAAGTTAATAAAATAATTGGGATATTCAAATGATGTCATTGATCCCCATAAAAAGATAGCAGATTGGCAATCAAAAGGTGCTATTAAACTACCTGTTCAATTTGGGCCAACCATTATGGATACAACATGTCACATACTTGACCTTGACCTACCATATAATATTCTCCTCAAAAGACCTTGGACACATGCCATGCAAGCCATCCCTTCCACCTATCATCAATGCTTAAAATTCTCTCAAAATGGAAAAGAAATCACCATTCCCACTAACCCATAACCTTTCCAATATTGTAAAGCATTGGAAGGAAAATACAAAAGCTACCACCATTGCCCCATTAATGATGAAGCCTCCACCTCATCCACTCACATTAATCCATCTACATTACAACCATCATCAACACCACCCTCCATTCCCAAGGACAAGGTCAAGATAACTAAAAAAGGATGTGGAGAATATAAAATTCAAAATGCTTTTTGCATAGGGAAAATCCCTACATCTCCACAATCATATGGTTGAATGCTCAACTTGAAGCCAAAAGAAACCTTCAAAAACTTCAATAAATGGGGATTATTGGACAGAGAAGACTTGGGTCTAGAAATGGATGTTTCAGCTTGGTTATACAAAGAAGAAAATGAGCTTTCTGCCTTAGAAATCCATAGATATCCTAAAGGACATGACTTGTGCAAAAATTGGGGATACAAAGGCAAAGGATTGGGGGCACAAGAACAAGGAATCATGGAACCCATTCAACTCTAAGAATACAAGAACCATCGAGGACTTGGCTTTTTGGTCACTGATTTGGTAACCATAAAACCCTAGTGTACTCATGACAAAAGTGGTAATATTTCTACTGATAAGAACTTTTAGGAAGAAGCCATCAAATAATCCTTTCATACCATCACTGAACTTTTTGAAACTGATCATGTATTCACCATTTCATCCTCTCTTGACCTCCAACTTGTATACCCTAAATTAATCGATTGGGACCAATAAGGACCTCCAAACTTGGACATATTTCAAAATGATGAAGCAATTGCGGAAATCATGGGATTTTGAGAACACCTCCCCTTAGGCGACCATAAGAAAGGTAACCAAATCACACTACACAAAGATGCCTACTTTGGAGAACAAATCATGTGCCTCAATCATAAAAATAAAAAAAGAAAGATCCCTTAGTGAAAACCTCGACAAGGCGCTTTTGGATCGTGAAAAAGTAAAAATAAAAGACATACCCTCTAATGAAAACCAAGTTTATGAGGCATTGGAGGATGGGGCACATGATTCAATCCTAAACTATGATGAGACATCTACTGTATTCATTGAGGATATCATGGATATCAAATTGGGAACAAATGAGGATCCAAAAATTACTTACAATGCCAAAGAGCTAGACAAGAAACTTAATGAAAAACTAGGAGTTCCTCAAAAGAAGATCTGTTAAATTTTCTTGGACATACAAAGACATGCTAGGATTGGATCCATCTCTTGTAGTACATCATTTGGCAGTCTATCCAAATACAAAATATGTCAAGCAAAAGTTACAAAAAATGCATCCACAAATAGCTCTGTTGGTAAAATCAGAGTTACAAAAACTCTTGGAAGCTGGATTTATCAAACCTATCGATTATCTTGAATGGGTGTCCAATATTGTACCAGTTGCAAAACCTATCGGGGGCATCCACATATGCACAAATTTCAGAGATCTCAATAAAGCATGTCCAAATGATGATTTTCCATTGCCCAACATTGATATGATTGTAGATCTTATCACTGGACATGAAATATTTTCCCTCATGGATGGATTTTTTAGGTTATAACCAAATCCGCATTGCCAAAGAAGATCAACATAAAACAAATTTCATAATTCCATGGGGAACTTTTTGCTATCAAGTCATGTCCTTTGGACTTAAAAATGCAGGAGCAACATATCAAAGAGCAATGATTGTCATCTTCCATGACATGTTGCATGACATTATGGAGGACTATGTGGATGATCTCCTAGGAAAATAAAAAACAAAAGAAGGAAGCATTGAAGTACTAGAAATAATATTTGATCGGTTGGAAAAGTATCAACTACGCCTTAATCCCAAGAAATGTGTATTCAGAGTTTCATTCAAAAAACTATTGGGCTTTATTGTTTCTCGCTGAGGAATTGAAGCAGATCCAACAAAAATAAAAGCAATAAGAGAAATGCCTCCACCAAAGAACATTAAACAACTCAAAAGTTTGCAAGGAAAGCTACATGCACTTCAAAGATTCATTACTCAATTGGTTGAAACATGCCAACTTTTTCCCACCTACTCCGCAAAAAAATTACGTTCAAATGGGATGAAAAGTGTCAACAAGCATTTCAACAATTGATAACCAAGTATGTGATAACCTCCCACCTTTTATGGGTGGTAGGAATTAATGAACCTCTTGGATGTATTTGCACTTATTTTTTTATATATTGAGCACTCTCCTCTCACCTTCACTAGTTCAGCTAGTTCGGTGATCGCCCGGTGGGAGTATTCTACAATTTATCTTACCTTGTCTTTATTTTTCTCTCATTTTATATTTCTCTTCATTTTTCTATTTTGATCTTTAATCATCTATTGAGTGAAGTTGCATGTGATCTACGACCAACATCAATTCAAGGCTCAGTTCTCGCTTCTCGCTGAATCTAACATGGTAGCAGAGTCATTTTCTAGTACAACTCATTGTTTTTCTGATTTTTTTGTGAGAGATTTGAGACTAATAGAAAGCTAATGTTTTTCCTTAAAAACAAAGTATGCTCTTCTCTTGCATCCTCGTATGACTTGGAGAATTAGAACAATTTAAAGGAAAAATACGCATATATTTAATCTAGTTTACATATATTTGTTCCTTAAGATGGGTGATTTGCAACTTTTGGTAATATTGGAGGCTTTTTTAGCATTTCTAGAGAGTCTAGAAGGTTTGAGAAAGTCAAAATTGACTTTTATTTCACCAAAATCAGAGATTGGAGGATATACTAAAAAAAATTAGAGTTAAAAACTTGAATTTTTACTGGAGCCTTTTTTAGTTTGGCTTCAAAAATCTGGCTTCCACTCATTTTTAAGAAAAATGATTTATGCATTTTCTTCCCAACATTGAAAAACCATTTGGGTAGTTGTTAGTTTTTGTATAAAGTTGATAAATTTTACATAAATCAAATCATAAAAGGTGTGAGTTGTTCATCACAATCAAATTTTGCATTTTTCTTCAAAAGTGCATAACATTTGCCTCGGGCGTCAAATTTTTAAAAACAAGTACTTGACAAAAAGCTGGAAATGAGAACTTTCTATCCATGAAGGTTTGAGTAAAAAAATTTCCTTTTTCAATCAGATATTTCAAGTTGAATCTGCTGCATTTTTTTTATCTTCAATAAGTCATATCTTTCACTTTTGTAATCCATTTTTCAAAAACAAAAAAGTGTTGGAAAGATATTGAAGAGTAAAAAACAACTACAAGGTTATTTTTTCATACTTTTATTTGGAAATTAATTTGTATCAAATATTGTAATCTTGGCCATTAAGGGCCTTAAAAGCCTTGTAATCTAGAAAAGCCTTGTAAAAGCACTAATCATAAAGTGCCAACATTGTAATATCTAGGGGGGTGATTTTTGAGACTAGTGGGAAGGGGGGGTTGTCTTGTGTGTCTTCTTTCTTCACACTTTTCTTTCTTCCTTGCAATCTTCTTTTTTGCCCTCATGGATGCATCTATAGTTCCAGTTTTAACTCCATATAATTATTTTGAATGGAAATCTAAGATGATAATATATTTGAAAAGACAAGGATATCATCGTGTAACAATGGGACTTGAAACTAAACCACAAGATGGTGCAAAAAAAATTAAATGGATCAACAAATGTGATGAAGCTTTTGGTACTTTGTGTATGTCAGTATCACTAGACCTACTTTTTCATATTGAGTATGCTAAAACATTGAATGAAGTGTAGACCACTTTGGGAACACTCTTTGGTAAGAAAGATGAGTTAAGAGGTCATCAATTGGAGAATGAACTCATAGGGTTGAGTCCTTCTAATTTTGACACCATACAAGACTTATTCACAAAATTCAAAGCTGTTAGATTACAATTAGAATGTGGAATCAAGAAGGATGATAAGAAACTGATCTTGAGTATTCTTTCTAGGCTTGGTCCTAACTATTTAGTATTTGTTTCTACATTCTATACTACAAAATATGCCCTAGGTTCCACATATAAAATGACTTCTCTAGATGAATTTGTTGCAGAACTCACTAGGGAGCAAGACAAATTGGTTCTAATGGGTATAATTAAACCCTCTAAGTCACATGCCTTGGTAGTTAATCAGAGTACAAAAGAACAAAAAGGGTCCAATAAGCAAGATAAGAAGCAAAAGAACCAAGGAGAGAAGAAGAAAGATCAGAAATATTCTACTTCAAAAGCAAATAATTAGACCTCTTCATCAAAAGGTGAACAACCTAAGAAGGAGAAGGTTAAATGTTCTTACTGAAAAAGGCCTAGCCATGATGAACATAAATGTTTAAAGAAATAAATTGACCACCTTTCACATCTTCTAGAAAAGAACAATATCAAGGCACTTGATTCAGTCAAACAAAGTTCATCAAAAGGTTCTTATAAGGACATAGACAAAAGTAAGGGGAAAGGAAAGGGAAAGGCCCTAGTTGTTGTTGCTTCACAACTAGAGCCTTGGATCATTGATTCAGGTGCTTTGCACCATATGGCCTCATCAGAGGATAATTTTACCTCTTTGAAGCCATGTTCTATGCCTACCATACTTATGGGTGATAACACTCCTGTTGAAGTGCATGGGAGAGGGTCTGTTGATGTGGGTGAAGGGAAATTTGAGGATGTTCTTTGTGTTCCATATTTATCAAACCACTCACATTGGTTCTAGCAAGCGAGTTGAGTTCACTCTATATGTTCAATGGTAATTAGTGAAATGCATAATGGGTCTACAATTGTTGTGGGAAAAGTAGATCATCAATCCAAAATCTATCAGTTTTCTCACTTTGTTCTTGACTCTCCTTTGACAATGTTTCTCACTCATGTAGATGAGGTGAATTGTTTATGGCAACAACGGTTTGGCCACTTGAACTATCGTTACTTGGAGCAACTTAGTCAACATGACATGGTTTCAGGGTTGCCTTCTATTTGATTTTTTGATGGAGTTTTCTAGGGACGCATTCTTGGTAAGCATCCTGAGGAGAAATATGATAAAGGAAAAGCATGGAGAGCTACAAATCTATTGGATTTGGTACATAGTGACTTAGCAGGACCATTTCCACAACCATCTTTCAACAAGGCTAGATATGTCTTGACATTTATTGATCACTTTACTAGATACACTTGGGTCTATTTTCTCAAACAGAAATATGAGCTCTTTGATCATTTTCTAGATTTCAAAGCTTTTACAAAGAAATAATCTAGGAAGTTCATCAAGATTTTGCGAATAGATAATGGAGGTGAATATGTTAACAATCAGTTTGAACAATTTTGTGCTTCACAAGGAATCAACATGCAATACACAATTCCATACAACCCTCAGTAGAATGGTGTCACAAAATGCAAGAATATATCCTTGAAGGAGATGGAAAATTGTATGATACACTCCAAATATTTGGAACCTCAGTACTAGGCAGAGGCCATCAACTATGTGTGTTGCATCCATAACCAAGTTCCTCACAAAGTTGTGAAGGGGGGTTAACTCCTTTTCAAGCTTGGACTGGTCGGAAACCCACAATTAAGCACTTTTGAGTGTTTGGTTCTCTTGCATGGGCCCATATTATAGCATAGAAACACAAGGCTATGGATCCACAGAGCAAGCCTTGCATATTTGTCGGATATCCAGATGATATCAAAGGTTATAGGATTCTACATCCCACCACTCATGAGTTGTTTATTGAGAGGAGTATTCGTTTTGAGGAGATCTCTTCTAGTTCTTCTCCTACTACTTCTCCATCTACCATCACATTGGATACTTTTCATCATGATGATATTTCTTCAGAGGATCTTAATCCTCCTAATATTGATGAGGAGTCTTCTTCCTCCACTTTAGATGGTGATAGTGATGATGAGGATTCACATTCCTCTTCTAGTCATCATTCAAAGGTTGATGATTCTCCTCTAGATTCTCCAACCTCAACACCTATTTGGACTCGGAAAACATTGGAGTTAATAGGTGATTGGGTTGGGGATCCATCAGACACAAGAACACGGTATAGTTTGAACAGGCTCCACATCTCTTTGTTGCTTCAGCTTCTGATCCACAGTCTTTTCGAGAAACTTCTGGTATTCCCGAGTGGGATGTTGCAATGCAAGAAGAGTTCAATTCCTTAGAGAGGAATCACACATGGGATTTAGTCCTTCCTAAGGGAAGAAAAATTATGTGATGCGAGTGGATCTATCAGACTAAATTTGCAATAGATGGGTTGGTTGACAAGGACAAGGATCGCTTGGTAGAAAAAGGATTCTCCCAAGTTCTCGGGATTGACTACTGTCAAAATTTGCACCAGTTGCTAAGATGAATTCCATCTAACTTATCCTTGCTATAGGTGCGACACATCATTGGGAAGTTTACCAGATGGATGTGAAGAGTTCCTTTCTTCATGGTGACCTTTAGGAGGAAATCTACATGAAGCAGCCACAAGGGTTCATAGAAGATCCTTCACTCGTGTGTAGACTTCATAAATCTCTCTATGGCCTCAAACAGGCTCCTCAAGCTTGGTATGCCAAGATGGACTCCTTTCTTCTGGTAGTTGGGTTCAAACGATGTCATTTTGATCCAAACATATACATTCTGTAGCAAGATGACACTCTCACATTCTTGGTTCTCTATGTTTATGACTTATTGATCATAGGGAGTCACTCGTCCACCATCAAGGCAGTGAAAACTGCTCTACATGATATATTTTTGATATTTGACTTGGGTATTTTGCATTACTTCTTGGGGATTGAGATCACTCGACCATATTCAAGTATCTTCCTTGGACAACCCAAGTATGCACTTGATATGCTCTCTAGATTTCACATGGCTGACTGTAATCCTGCACTGACTCCATTTTTGTCAGGGGTCAAACTTGAGGCTAAGTGTTCTTCACCCTTGGTTGATGGCACTTTGTACTGAAAACTTGTTAGGAATCTCATCTACTTGAATCATACAAGACTTAAAATTTCATATGTTGTGGGCATGGTCTCTCGATTAAGGCAGAAGCCACATGAGTTGCATTGGAAAGCAACTAAGTGGATCCTCCACTATATTCAGGGTACTCACAATTATGGGATTCAGTATGTAGCGGGCATGGATATTGACTTGGTGGGACACAAATTCAGATTGGGTAGGTGATTCTCAAGATCGAAAGTCTACTTTAGGATATTGCTTCTTTCTTGGTTCTGGGCCAATTTTTTGGTCAAACAAGAAGCAATATGCAATTGATCTTTCATTTGCAGAGGCTGAGTATCAAGGGGTAGTTAATGCCACCACTAAGGCTATTTGGATTTAGAATATTCTCACTGAGTTTGGTAATTTGGATTTAGAATATTCTCACTGAGTTTGGTATTTCAATCAGAAAACCTATAGTCATATTTTGTGAAAATTAGAGTGCAATACAAATCTCAAGGAATCTAGTTCATCATTAGAGGATGAAACACATTGAGGTTCATATACACTACATTCGGGAGCTGATATAGGAAGGAATCATTGATCTTAAGTATTGTTCTACATCAGAGCAGATTGTAGACATCTTCACCAAACCCTTCACATAAAGAAATTTCCTTCATCTAAGAGCTTTTCTTGGGGTACGATAGGTGTCTGCTTCAGGAGGGGCTTCTTAGTCCTTCATTCTTCTCTCTCTATTTAGGGGGGCTATTCCTCTTATGGGGGGATTCTTCTTATGGGGGGGACCTCTATGTACATGGGTACCTAACATGGATTCATTTGTCGGGACCCATCTTTTCACCCACCTAAGCTACAATTAAGGGGGGGTGTTAGTGTAGGTTTTTTATTTTCCTTATGCTAGGATTATTTGTTTTTTCCTACACATATTATTTAAGCTTGCTTAGGTTTATTAGGTGTTGTTAATACGTGGACACATGGTGAAATACATCATCTACATGTGTCACTCTCTCCCACACATGGATAGTTGAGTTACACATCCTCTTTTGGCTTATTGTGCCACCTCTCATAACCACTATTTTGTTTTTACCTAGGTAGGTTATGGGGTAGTTGGGTTTCTCGCCCTCTTTTGGCTTTATGTGCCACCTCCTTTTTGTCTTTACCTAAGGGGGTTATGCCACATGTTTTGTCATTTACCAAGTAGGTGATAACCTCCCACCTTTTATGGGTAGTAGGAATTAATGCACCTTTTGGATGTATTTGCCCTTATTTTTCTATATATTGAGCACTCTCCTCTCACCTTCACTTGTTCAACTAGTTCGATGATCACTCGGTGGGAGTATTGAGAGTATTATGCAACCTCTCTTGTCTTGTCTCTATTTTTCTCTCATTTTAGATTTCTCTTCATTTTTTTATTTTGATCTTCAATCATATGTTGAGTGAAGTTGCATGTGATCTATGACTGACATCAGATCCTGACTCGATTCTTGCTTCTTGCATAATCTATCATTATTTAAAAAGAAAAAGGTGGTTTGGAAGATAATTAAGCATGCATCAAATTGTATATGATAAAACATGGTTTAGTGGTAGGACTTCACACAAGTTTGTAGGATCTTTGTACAAGTTTGCAAGATCATCCTTACAGTTCATTAAACATGTGTCAGGGAAGGTGTGATATTCATGCCAATTTTAAAATTAAGTTGCGTCATATGCTTAGGGAGTGTTTGCATCATGATTATGATGGGATAGTATTTTAAAGCCAATCTATGTCATGCTTAAAGTTTTTTTTTCAAATCGGGCCTATCTAAATTTGGAAAATTGCTTAGCTATTCAAATAAGCAATGGGGGTGATGTAGTATGGATTTAGGATAAAGGTTGGATGTTGTACGGTATCTAAAAAGAAATTATTTGGCTTATTTTATATGAGATTTAATCATAAGCATATGTTAGGTTTCATGTGCTTTAGGGGAACAATGTACTGAGGTGCAGTTTGGCACATGAGAGAATTATATCATGCGAGAAAAAGGATTGTAATCTTTCAAAAACTAATGTGTGTTTGTATTGTTGTAGGTAATAGGTACGAAGATTTAAATTTCATAATATCGCATTAAAATTTTAAGCATGAGGTGGCAACCTTAAGTGTGCCCTATACTGGTGTATTATCTTGACATGACAATTCCAACTTTGCAATTGCAATCTAAGCATGCCTTCATCTTTTTATAGGGATGTTTTAACGTCATTTTCAATGGCATTTCCACTAGCTTGTTTCTTTCAAAAGGTTATATTTCTATGGGTTTGTTTTCTTTCTGATTGTGCCATCAACTATTGTGGCATTCCAAACTTCTGTTGTTTGTTAAGGTGTGCTCAATGCGACTACGTCTCCTGTTTTAAGTGATTTGCTTATAGTAGTGTCATTTTCAATGGGCGCACGATGTGTGTTTGTTGCAGTTATGGGTTTTTGTGTTCCTTATCAAGTTTCTTCATTTGCTATGGAGTACCTACCAAGAAACTATAGGGAAAAAATCCAGGTTCACCCATGGGAGTTGCCATTTTCTTGCACCATGTTGAAAAAGAGTAGCTATAACAATCATTCAAGGTAAATTGTCCATCAAATTGCAATTGTATTAAGTCTGTAATTGGAGATGAAATAATATGCCTATGGACTTAGAGGATTATTTTCCTTTCAAATCTTGTTTCAATATTCATCTCCAACACTCTTGATTTGGTTAATGATTATCAAAAGGTACAAAGCATTGCATCTAAGAAAATCAATGAAGTTTTTCTAGAGAATAATGCATTGCTCCAAAGTGTCCAAGCCTATGATATTTGGAATGGCTCTAGGAAAATTCACCGCTAGCAATTCCCTGATGGAAAATTCACCAACAATATTCATCGCGGGAAAATTCACCACCACCAGCAATTCACCGACATGGAAAATTAACCGCCAAAAAATCATGCAATTAATTTTTTGCGCAATGAATTGTCATGGCAGTGAATTTTCCCTTGGTGAATTGCTGGCGATGAATTTTCCGTATACCATTTGGAATGGTGAAGGCTATGTAGGAGGAATTTTTCCAAGGCATTACCTAGTGCATAAGCATAAATATGTAGAAATTTTTGAAGCAATGAAGATGTTAATCAAGCTAGACCATTCTGAGCATTTGTATAGAGCACTTGCCAAGTTTCATTTTGATTTGGGTAATGAAATAGTTAGTAAGTTCAAGAGAAATATCATGCTATTTCAATCTTGTTGTCTCATGAGTGTGTTTTAGATAAGCAACCAAAGCTTCCTCAATAAGTTCCCTATATCAATATCATAGTGCATTCACAGTCAAATAATCAAGTTGTTGATGTTGTTCAGGAAGAAGTTGGAGGAAATTCAGTGCAATGCCCTATTGTTGGTGGTGAAAATTAGTAAAGGGCTTTTTGCACAATTTTGCTTTTTGTATCTATGATGCATATTATGTCTTTTAGGGCTCTAAAATAGGTAGTATAATATATATTTTGGCTTGGCTGATGGGGAAACAAATGTAATACTTCATAGATTTCCCACCAACTTTATTAGAAATTTTGATGGCTATCAAATGTATTAAAATTTTTGGCATGGCTGGCAAGGGAAGATAGTAGGAAATCAGGAACATTATCAACCATCTTTGTTTATCTGCCAAATTTATTTGGCATCTTTATATTTAAAACTCCATATATATTAATATAATATCTAGGCTTCTAGCCTTTTGATTAAAAAGAAAAACATGTCAATATTGTTGTTGAAAAATATGTGATGTAAGATGAAGACATGATATAATAGTAAAATAAACATGTGAAGAATTTGTTAATTAAAATTAAAATATTGCAATATAACATAAATGTTGAGAAAAATTATTTAGGAATTGTGGCTTAAGATGTTGTTTGGGAGATAATTTTTTAAAGGAGGAAGATGCAAGTAAGAGAGAAACTTTTGTATTATTATATTTTATGAAAATTATGAACAATGAAGACATAAGAGAATAAAAAGAAAATAAGATACAATAAAGAGTAGAAGCACAAAAAATGTGACACAAGAAAAAGGTAAAAGACATTAAGCAACAAATAAAATGAAAATTTTGGGATGACTTTATGAGAGTGGTTATGAATCACTTAGATACTTTGCATCATATTCATATTATAAAGACACAAAAATGCATAGAAAGAGAGTGAATGACCACATAATAAGGTATTTATGATTTTGGCTCAATATGATGAAGGTAAAGTACATTGATACTTAGTATCATCCCTAAATTACTAGAATAATATGAAATATAGTAATGTGATGGTATTGATGAACCACACAATAAATAAACATATAATTTTAGTTTCACATGGTGAAAGTGAAGTATCTTGATGTTTTCCATCATCCCCAAAGTTACAAGAGAATAAATACATGAAGGGTTATTCTTTGGTCAATGTGATAAGAGTGTTCTTGAGGGAACTCTTATAATCTTGCATAATTTTTAATGTATAATAAAAAAATCCAAAATAAATAAATTTATAAAGAGGGATGGGAAACAAACAAATATATGTTGTTCCTAACCTATATTTTTCAACATGCACCAACAAGTGTGACCTCGCTTAATCCACTAAGTTTTAGAGAAAAAAATAAAAATATATCAAGAATATAAAATAATCAACAAAGAGACATACATGGATTTAACCAATATTGTTAGTGTGTATTCATTGAAGATATAATCATTCTTGAAGTCCTTAAAATATAATGAATCTAGAGTAGTCATGGAATACTTATCTTTAGAGTTAGTAATTACATTAGGAACATGAGGGCTTCTATGAATGTGTTTGAAAGAGGACGTATGCCATATTTGGGTTTGGGAATATAAACTTGTTTAGATTTTACCTCCTTTTCAATAAAAAGGGTATAGAAGAGTGTGTCCTTGGGATTATAGAAAAAGTTTCACTTAATATTTTGTTGGGAGTTTGGAGGTTTGAGAATAAGGTAAAATATTTAGTGTAGGAAGTACATATTTAGATTTGCATGTGTATTTAACAAGGATAGTAAATATTTTGTTGGGAGAATATTTAGAGTATAGAAGAATAAAAAGGGTGTCCTTGGGATTATAGAAGAAGTTTTACTTAATATTTTGTTGGGAGTTTGGAGGTTTGAGAATAAGGTAGAATATTTAGTGTAGGAAGTACATATTTAGATTTGCATGTGTATTTAACAAGGATAGTAAATATTTTGTGTAATGTCCCGTCTTAATAATCTAAGAATGTTGCAAATGTGTTTAAAGGTGTAATATTTTTTTTTTTAGTTTAATTATTAAGTTAATTAGTTGCATACATTCATTAGGCTAAGCGACGTTACACTACTTTGAGTTTCCATAAGTGACTTAAGTATTTCACATTGCACATTTAATTATTTACGTAAAGATAAACATTGCAAAACATTGAAATTTCCATTCAATATATAATAAATTACAAACTAGTTCCATACATTGCATTTGATAGGATATTACAATACTCATCCATCTTGATGAGGTAGTACAATAAAAATTACAATTACAAATACAAGTGTTCACCTCATAACATTGAGGGATGTGTTTTCAAATACATAATTTACATTTACAAATTACAATTACAATAAGGAAGTACACATGAGATCCAAGTGTGAGCTCTCCATCCATGAAGCTCTCGATGCTGTGATCACAAACTGGGGACCCAACGGAGTAAGGTGCACGTTCCACCCAACCATGTGGTACCCGTAGGTCCACCCCCCGTGCTAGGAGATAGTAATAAGGTTACCTAGACCTAATCTACTAACCCTAGACACTAGTACGTTACAAACTATTGGTTACATTGCTTCCAGATTTTGGTAATTGAATGAATTACATACACAGGGTTAACTGTTATTCTAGGTGAAGTGTCATCACAACGTTGCAATGGTTCTTCCTAGGTTCCGGTCCCCAATCCTTGGGTTACCCTGGTAACCTCTTACGAAACCTGGTCCCTATTGCATAATGTTGCGGAATCGAATGTCTTTTAAAGGAACAAGACACCGATTTTTCCATTCCAGGCCTTCTCATCTTATACTCATGACTGAAGTAGCTCAAGAGTCATAAGTGAGGAAAAATATCTTATTAAGTGTTTTAATCTAACTACTATGTTCTTAATTTTCACTGACTTACTAACTATTTGTAAGTTACCCTAACACCACTTTGTGTGTCGGCCCTTACAAATAGCCACTCCCTTAAACATAACACGAAAATTCTATGTTCTCTGACTAAGGTTTACAAGGTGTACATAAAACCCAAATCAATATAAAAGACCAATCACGTTAAAACAAACAACATTCAATGTTCATAACATAGGTGTCAAACCACCAAGCAAAGCCATGTACACATCCTTAGTTAACACAAGAAATTTAATCTTTAACAATCACAATTTCCCCATTTAACAATTTGGTCTAGAAGACTTGATCAATAGAGACTTTTCCCATTTTGCCCAATTACAAAATTTAAGCCATTAAATCAAATACGCATCTACCATTTGGATATATTAAATCCATATGCATTAGTTAAAAACAATATATTTACAAATTGACTTATTAAAAGATCTTTTTAATAATTAAGAAAAATAACTATTTTATTTAATCTATTATTATTTTTATTTACTTTTTCCCGATTTTCACAATATATCATATTCAATAATTATATATATATATATATATATATATATATATATATATATATATTTATATTCATACATATACACACACACACACACACATATATATATATAAATATAAATACAAATATAAATATAAATAATATATTTTAACCCTTATAAAATGAAAATCGGATTTTAAATAATATCAAACGACGTTTATTTTATTTCCATTTCGAAATACTAAAATCGAATGAAATTTTGAAAAGGGTTTTAACCCCAAAAAGATTGGCGCTATGGCCGTGGCCTCCCCTTTTGGGGAGGACGTAGCCCGCACCAAGCTGCGCCCAGCAGCCATGGTGGCTGTTGTGCGCAGCCGGGTGGCTGCGCCCACCCGTAAGGGTGAGGGGAGGGTTTCGGCCCTCCCCAAAAGGCATTAAATTAAAACATTTAAATTTTTTTTTACAAACATTTTTCCGGCGATTAAATAAATCGCGTTCGGCTCTTTTAATATGAATTCGCTATACGCAAATTCGGTACAATGAGATTTTAAATCTATATAATTTATTTGGTATATATACATTTATATATGTATATATATATATATTTTTCAATTTATATATATATATATATATATATATATATTTATTTTTTTTCAAAAACAGTAAATCACTGTAACTGTATTTTTTAACAGGAAATGAAGAGAAATATTTTCATTCTGAACAAATTGTTTTTTCCAAAATATTATATATACTTAAAACCAATAACATATGTTTTTAATGAAATAGATCTCCAAATTTATTTCCAAATCATACAGACAAATTTCATCTTGAAACCCTCTATAGTTTTGCAATTTCACCTGTAGGTTTTCTACTGTTTAAAATTAATTTTCACAGAGATTCTAATGTTTTACAGCAAGAATTTCTTTTCTTTCTCTACAAAATTTCTTCATAAATCTTTTCTACTTTTGAATAAAATCTTTAAGAGATTCCCAAAAAGACAAAATACAAGAAAAACTAAATTGACATTTTCTTCAACATTCTTTCAAAAGATACAAGTTTAAATAAATAACAAGTAAAATACCTGATTTCCAAAGCTTACTGGTGAAGGAAATTTCTGTTGCCTCTGTTGCCTAAAGCGCACAATATTCCCAAAAATCTTTTCCAACCAACACAAGAGATCCTCCCACCAAGAGATCTTCCACAAGATTTACAATCCAAATACAGAGAGAACAACTTCTAAGAAATATTGAATTTTACATAGTAAGAGAATTTTTTTGCCAGTGCTCTGATAATTTCCCTGTGAGGAAATTGGATAACCCTTCTGTTTTTCCCGAGATCCAAAATATCCTCCGTAACAAATTTTCAACAACCTCATTAAATGAAACTTTCACACTTGTTGAGAAGTTACAAATATCTTTTAACAACTTCTCGACAATTTTGCCCTTTTTAAAATTTGCATGCCTTATTTAATTTATTCAATTTAAAATTTTTAAAACTCAAATTTTAATTTGCATGCATTTTTATTTATTTATTTTAATTTTTCTAATTTTCAAATGCAATATAATTTACACACTTAATAATTTAATTTAATTAATTAATTAATTAAATTAAAATAGTTTAATCTTTTTAAGATCAACTATTTAACCAAATAAGCTAATTAATGAATTAAATTATCAAGCAAGTAAATTCTGCCACATTTAAACATTAATTAAATAATCAATAATTTAAAACATAATAAACTTAACATTAAAATTAACCAAATTTGCTTTTCAAACGATTAATCCAAACAAAAATGACAATACAACCTATGATTCTGAACTAAAATAGACAAAGCACTAAGACCAAGGTTAAAGACTAGACTAGGGTAAACCAAACTACTATTTCCCGATCAACGTATCCGTTGAGTCTTGACACGCTCAGACCTGAGTACCCAGGGGGAGTCGGTGTCATGTACCTGTAATTCCTGCAACCAAGCAAATAACGTGCATACATATATATATATATAAAGCATTAAACAGACACACCGTGCGGAGAAGATCATAGATATCGCAGGGCACTCGCCAGCGAGTGATGCGATTCCGTTCTCCACACCAATACACTTCACAATAAACTGACGAAATAAATAGCTGTTAGTCCATCATAAACATGTACATATCAATGATCAACTAAAAGTAAACATCTACACTAACTCAAAGCATATCAGAAAACAATAATCATCATACAAAGTATCATCATGTCATAGAATAATCCACTATCGCTCAAAACCAACGATCAAAATATCCAAACAAGGTATCATAGACTAATAGTGTGAAAAAGTATCAACAAAAAGCATAAACATAAACGGAGGGGTACTACATTTTGAGCTTGTGTAATTTTATATGGGTTGGGAGGTGGATTTGAAGAATAAAAAGTTGTTTAGGGGAATGATAGGAGTAGGAAAAAGTGGATATAAATTGTATGGAGGGGAAACACTATCATATTTGTCTCAAGAAGGTGGTGGTAAGGGATCACTAAGTTAGAAGGTTGGGGCAAAGGTGTTAAGAAAAAAGTGTTGTAGAACTTTCACATAAAATGATTACTCTAAGTACGTAAAATAAATATTTATTTGTGGTGCATCTTTAGGAGATAAGTTTAGCCACATTAAATATTTTTTTGGTTCCACTTATAAAATTGCATGCAACTTTGGTTAGATATTTTATGTGCAAGTTGTACCTAGGAAAATATTTAATTTTGGGAAAACTTAGTACCAAAACGTAAATGTTGGGGTCAATGGTTTTGTGTACTCATGGTTTTGAGACATATCATTTTACCTTATAATTTGATTTTTTTGTGTGATGTTGAATCTATAATATCAAGAACATGTTTAATGGTTGGGTTTGGTTGGTTGGCTTATTGAGTAGTTGGTTGTTTGGATTGGCTTTCATTTATATTAAGCTCTCTTGTTGGTTACATGCTTGGACACATGTATTATACATTGGAGGAGCTTGATATTTCAAAAGTATTCATGGAGATTATGTAAGTGTATTTTAATGTTTCATTATTGAATAGTACATTGAGTATAGATGCTTTTAAAGGTTGGATTTTTACCTCTTGAGTGTTTTACCAACATATATCTTGTGTAGAATTGTAGCATGTCTTTGATCTTTGCATTATGGTTAATTTGTAAGATTATATACATTTTTTTCTCTCATATGGTTATGTAGGAAATGGTTTTATAAATTTGGTAATTTCCTAACAGGTGGTATCATGTCCATGGTTGTGGTTGAGAGAAGTGATAGATCACTATTTTTGTTTGACCTTTGTTTGAGGAGATCTAATGTAAAGTTGAAGCCAAGACAATTTTGGAGAGATTTCAAATATTTTAAGGTATGATATATGTTGTGTAGGTTGTTTTCAAGTATATTTAGGGTTTGTAGATTTGTGGTTATTTAGAAAAGGGCCTTTTTTGGTGTTCACCAAGAGGTTTTTATGATAAAAGTTTTAGAAAATACCCCCTAAGACAAAAAAAAAATCTCACCATTAGATCCAAGAAGCCTAAGAGATAAAGATCAATATAAAACTTGACCTACTTTTGTCATTGGCCTAGAGTGAAAAGAATTTCCCCTTCATTGATGTATGATTGCATAATCATACACTTTGTATGAAGTCAATTTTTTTAAAAACATTTGAAATTTAATCTTGTATAATGAAAAATAAATAAAAAATGACTTGGGAGATCAAGGGGTCTATAGACCCTCGTGCCCCCACGATAAATCACTAGTGCCAATATTGGGTATTAGTATAGCCAAAATAGGATTGTATTGATGTTTATCACCCCTCAACTAGTGGGTACTAGATCAATGAGCCTTACGCCCCTAGTCTCAACCCTGATCAAGTAGGGCCTAGGTCTAGCCCTCCTTGTAGGCTTAAGAAATTTGAGAAAAACTTAAATAGTGTTAAATTCCTCTTAAAATCTATCACCCAAGTGTCATGAGTGCTACCACCACTCATAGCACCACCTCCTTGCCACCACTAATGCTTGATGATATTTGTAGTAATGTAATCTATATGAATAGTCCTTTGGGCCCCATTCTAGCCCTTAGAGTGCTTTTTCTACGAGAGGGAATAAATTTCACCCATGCTATTATGTTTTTGACTTCTTATAGTCTTTAGAAAGGGTTCTATAAGAACTAAACAACAAAATGGATTTAGTTTTTTAAATTTTGATATTTTTTAAGAATTTGGTGCCACGAAGTCTACATTGCTCTAGAATGGTTAACAAGTCATTATTTTTTCATAAATTTTTAAATTTTTTTATTTTGAATAGGTGATGGAGAGTATTTGTAGCATACTGCATAGAGGATTACTTGTTTTTTTCACTAAGATGAGTAGAGAGAGTATTATAGTTATTTGAGAACTTGTAGGAGATAAAGATTTAGGGTGTGATTCTATGATAATTTGGATAAAATGGAAGGTGAAATCTTGTGGGAGTGCATATTAGTATGAGACCAACATGATGGTGTATAATAGGTTATCAAATTTGGTGCTTCCTAATATAGATTTATAGGTATTTTTAGATTTTATATTTTGATGGAGATAGGTACATAGATTGTCGTTTAGTTTGAGGACATGGTTGATACATGTGTGAGATATGAAGTCTTGATTTAGTGAGATTTAAGTACATAAGTACATTGATGGTGATGATTATGACATCATGGATGTTCATGTATATTTGAGCATTGGTATGACATGATCATGTATGTGGTTAATAGGTTTTTTTATTGAGTGATTCATGATTATAGGTGGTGGTGTGGATTAATATTATAAGGTTGTTCTTATATCCTAGATTATTTTTTCACTCCTTGACTATGATTACTTGATTTTGTATTTATTTGGAAAATTAAATCTATTGGTGATCTATTGTTTGAGTTTTGAGATCTATAGGTTATATTCTTTATTATCTTAGTTTACATGTTATTAATGTGATGTCGAGTTTGCATGTTTCATTGATTGAGTATGTATGATTTATGTAGTTGCGTGGGTTGGAACCCATTTGGTTGTAATGGGATGACTTAGATGTGGTTCATATCTATATCCATAATTATTTTTTAATGTTGATGTATATTTAGTTAGTTGACCTTGTTTGTGATCATGTGTGTATTGGTTTATTGCATTGGGATGAGAGGATGGATGACTAGAGTGCCTGGATAGTCAATTATTGGTACATATAGCATGTTTTTTATCACAATGTTATTGATAGCTTTATTGCATGGTGGGAGATTTTGATTACAATTTTTTGGTGGTGGTTTATCTTCTTGGATTGGAGATCTTGGTTCTAATTTATTCTTTGGAGCTACTAGTACTGTAGTTGAGTGTATCCAAAGCATGGTTGATATTAATTAAGGAGATGGTTATTAGGATTCCATGGATAACTTGATATCATAATTAAATGAGAGATTTAACAGTGATGTGGATTCATCATTTGGTGATGGATGATCTTCTATAGTTTTTTCTAGTGACATGGAGCTCTTGGATCCTATTTTCTCCAATGAGATTTATTTAAAATCTTGAGTTTCATTTATAAGAGATGGTTACCTTTATATGAGTGGAGATGTTGACATCTTGGTTATCCATGGATGACTCTTGGAGTATTTAATTGAGGTGTTAGTTTACAAGTTTTTAATTTTAATAGCTGATCCTTCATTGAGTGGATCTTTGGTATTATTCCATAGTGGACTCTTGATTATGCATTAGAGTATTGGTATGATATTGTTATATCATGATGTCTTGATGTGTTCTTGATTCTACAATTGGATCTTTGACAATGGTCTGGATAGTTCTCTTGATATTGAGTATATTGGTCATGTTCTTGAGAGATTCAAGAAAGTGTGGTGTTGCATTTATATCTTAGCATCGATTAATTGATTAGAGGAGCTCATGGATACTTGAAGATTTTGTTGAGATTGGATTTCTCTTGATTTTAGAGATATTTGTTGAAATAGTTATTCTTTGGATGTTTTAGTAAGAAGTTAGAGGATCCTTAAAATTAATATGGATGTGAATTCATGATGGACCTATAGAGGAGATTATTCTCTGAGAGAGTCATTGTGGCTTGGTGTATAATGAAGGATCAATCTCCTTCCCCACTCTTGATCTTCTTGGTGGATAATCATTTGATAGGTATTGCCTATCTTGTTTTTAGATGCAATATGTTTTATTATTTTCCTTCTCATGGATATGAATCTTGAGCTATAATTTTTAGTTTTGGAGGGCTCATTTGAGGGGTGTTTGGCATGGTTATCTCCTTGACCATATGAGTTTGATTTATGATGTCAATTATGAGGATTTTAGATGTTATTGGGATTATTTATGGTTAGGGAATGGATTTGAGTTTTATATTTTTTGTTAAAGAGACTTACATCCATGTTGGTTATATGAGATAAATATATTTTGTTTGATCTATGAGATTGAAAAATTGGGTGTTGTTAAGGATTTTTAGTTGGTGTTGTGAAGGAGATATTACTTGACACAACTTGGCAGTTCGAGGTGTTGGTAGAAGGACATGTGATGTGACATGATTTATAGGTTTTCTCTCTTTAATATTCTATAGCTACTTTCTAGAGGTTCATTATTTCATAGTTTAGTGTGGTGGACTTTGGAGAGTTATGATGACTTGTTGTGAGGGAGCATACACCTATTTATGTTCCATGTGTGGATCATTGTGATTTTTCTTTGTTACTACATGGTTTGATTATGAGCCACAAATTGGTATAAGTGTTGATTGGTAGACTTGGAATGTCTTGATATATTTTTAGATTTTACATTACCCATGCAATGAAAGTTCTTGCATGTAAAGGTTATTCAAGGAAAATTTTTAAATATGGAGATTTTGATTGCGGTTTGTGGATTGGATATGTTCTTAGCATGAGTTCTATTGATGGTTTGTATACCTTAAAGGTATGGATGATTGGATACATTAGAATTTTATATGATTTCTATTTCTAGTCATTTGGTTTTTTCTTTATTTGATAATAACTTGGACCCTTTGTTATCACTTGGATTTGATGCTTGTGTTCCTTGGATTGGTGCATCTTCACCCCGATTTGTTCCTTTTCTTTTATAGGTGGAATGTTGGAGGATGAGAGGATTTATTGCTTTATATGGTGGTCATCAAATGTTATTGTAGGTATCTTTATGGATAAAAAGAGCATCTTAGAGATTTTTGTAATTTCATGGATGACTATAATGATGTCTTTCATTAATTTATTATTATGCAATGCATATAACAAGTGGGAGAATGTTAGGAAAAGGATGTTGTACACCTTCTAGAAGAAATAATTATTTTAATTATGTTAAATAAATATTTATTTGTAGTGCATCTTTAGGAGATGGATTGAGATACATTAAATATTTATTTAAGTCCACTTGTAAAGTTGTATGTGGTATTGGTTAGATATTTTTTGTGTGGGTTGCACACATGAAAATATTTAATATTGGGAAAACTTAGGACTGAAAGTTAAATTTTAGGGTCAAGGGTCTTGTGTACCCATGGTTTTGAGAGATATGGTTTTACCTTGCAACTTGGTTGTTTTGTGTGATATTGAATCTATAAAAGAAATCACATGTTTAGTGGTTGGATTTAGCTAGTTGGCTTATTGGCCTGGTTGTCATTTGTATTGAGCTCTATCATTGAGTGCATATGTGAAGAATGGTAGGGATGTGTGGTTACATTCTTGGACATATGAATGATACATTGGATGAGCTTAATAGTTTAGAATTATTCATGGAGACTATGTAAGTGTATTGTAATATTTTATTGTTGAACAATACATTGAGTGTGGATGATTTTGGGGGTTGGATTTTTCCTAAGGTATATCTTGTGCAAACATATGGTATGTCTTTGATCTTTACATTATGATTATTTTGTAAGCTTGTATATATTCTTTTCTCTAATGGGGTTATTTAGGAAATGGTTTGATCAACCTAGTAATTTTCTGTCAAAAGGGTCTTGGTTTTGTGAAGGACAAGGTAGTGAATTATTATGTCAATTTAAAAAAGTGAAGTTCCTACAAGAGGAGAGTAATCATAATGACATAGTTTTATGTTATTGTAAGTACCATCTAGAAATATGGATACTTTTGGAGTTTTTATATGTAGGATTTATAAATAGAGTAATGAACATTAGTGTACTCAAGGGGTGGTTTATTTGGTGTATCCTGAATGAAGGTGTCAATGGTAAATTTAGTGGATTCAAAATTATTTTGGTAGAGGTATCATGGGATGGTTACTACCTTTCCCTGATGTATAAATTTTATAAATTGATGTAGGAGGGAATGAAAATGGTCTAGAATTGAAGAATACAAGATGACTAAGAGGAAAGAAAAAATGATCATAAATAAAATTAATATAACATAATATTTCTTCATGTTTGCAAATATAGACAAGAATAATAACATATATAAAGATGTTTTAGAAAAAAATTCCCTTAAAATGAGTATATTATGTAACACTATAGTGGATTGATTTAACAACCATTTAATAGACACACAAAAAACACATATAATAGACTCAAACATTGAAAAAAATAAAGGAAATAATAGAAGCCAAATGAAATTATAAAAAAATGGAAAGAACACAAAGGGCCACTAATACATGAAATTATATGCACTATGCTACCTATCTTCAAGAGATATGTGTAGAGACACTTTGCAAATAGAACCAACTTAAGCTCTACCTAAAATCTAAAATAAACAACCAAAAAATACCCATCCAATTATTAGAGCTCCTTTATATATAACACATATAATTTTCTCTATGATGTAGGATGGAATTTGGTTGCTAAAGTAAATGTGCAATCAAGATGTAGCTTGAAAAATATGGTGCCACTTGATAGAGAACAATCAAACCATTCCTTGATAAAATTGGAATGGTATGGTATTCTTCTAACATACTATAATTAACACACTATCACAAAATCAAATCACATAATCTAACATAACTATTTTGTACTTAGAAAATGAAAGCTCACATGGACTTCTTCATGGAGATGTTGAGACATAGTCCAAGTTGGTGTAAGTAACTATAGATTGATTTTAAGACTATAAAATCCCTAGCATATATACAACATGAGTTTTTTCCAAGGAATGTGTATGGTAGTGTTGCATCTAGTAATTTTAGATTTGTAATATGGTGATCATAAATCAACATCTTTAAGGAATCCAAAAGATTTCTCTAATCAAGTTATGCCATTCTAGGTCATGTAAATTTCTTGAGTAATTATTTCCACTATCTATAAAGAATAAGACTAGGTAATGAATACATTAGAATAAATATAGTTATTAGCATATAAGAAAAATACATCTAGGGTTCTTTCAAAATGAAATCAATAAAACTTGAAAATTATCTGATATATTTCAACCATGATAATTGTATTTATCTTGATAAAACTCCTAGATTAGAACATAATTTGATAAATTTAAGAGAGATATTGGTACAAAAAATAATAGATTGATTGTTCCTAACTCTTTTTAACAAGTTCATATAATATATTTTAGTTTAAATTTGGTCATGTGTGGGTCCTTCACAAACCTTATAAGAAAAATGTTGACATTAAAAAAAAAAGAATTATATCCATTATCTATCTTTTCTATATTGATTGAAGTTTACAAAAATATAGTTACAAAGCAAATTTCCATTTGTGTATAGTAGAGCATCATACTATAGTTTAATTGTTTCCATCTTATCTATAGTCGCATATCAGACTATATTTTATCTATTACTGACAACAGTGCAACCTACTACATATCAATTTTAATAATCTTTTATAAAATTTGATATTTTATATTGGTTTTGTAGGCTTTTGTTTTCACTAAGTGGTCAAAGTTTGTCATTTCTTCTCCTGTGAGTTATTCTCCTCAATTTTCCCCAAAGCCCTGATCTCTTTTGCTATCCCATATTATTCTCTAATGTTTCTTTATACTTGTTATGTTTCCTTTGAAAGTCCAAATGATTTTTTATAAATAGAATGTTATCCTCATTAAAAGGCCAATGCCTTTGCCTTGCATATTTGACTTCTTCCCTGTTTATCTCCACTTTTTCATTTTTAACTAGCTTGAAAAATGTACTTTTGGAGATCTCCAATGTGACTATCACTTGCATTGAGACATTAAAAAATACGATTCTTCTTGTAGTACCCCTTTGTTTTGCTTATGTTTCCAGACAATATGTTTTTACTTTGATAGATCTTGATACTTTGTTTTGATGTATTTGATCATTGACAGTAGAGTGATGGTGGATTTATTTTATGATGTGATGATACACTATTTGGATGGTGATTATTTGTGACATGCTTTATGTTAGCATAGATGTTTATTTGAGATGATATTGCTATATATGCTCATTGTAGTTTAACTGATATTTTATCTTGTCAGTTGATGTGACATTGTATTGGTGAAGAGAATGGAATTGCATCACTCGCTTGCGAGTGCCTTGTGATTTTTGCGATTTTCTTTTCACGGTGTGTTTGACTTATGATGTATATACATGTACGACGTTTGTTTGATTGCAGGATTACATGTACATGACATCGACTCCACCTAGTTTCATAGGTTTGAGTGTGTCCATGCTCAACGGTATTGTTGATTGGGAGATAATAACGAGGTTTTCCTAGTCTAGTCACAAACCTATTCACAGTGTGTCATCAATCTATGTTCGGTATGTTTGGTTGTCATGTCTATGTTTGCTTGGTTGATTATTATTTATTTATGCAAGGTTTATTTATGAAATTAATGTTTTTTATGATCTTAGAGCTTATTTAATTAATTTTAAATAATATTGTTAAAAAATTTTAATTTAATTTAATTAATTAAATTTGATTTATTCAGTAAAATAATTTAATCCTTGCGATTAAATTTATTTTATTAAGTAAATAAATTAATTGATTAAATTTACTTATTAAGTGAATAGATTAAATATATTTTAAATGCTATTATGAGAATTTGAATTTTAAATTTGCATAAAGTAAATGATATTAATTTTTGAATTTTAAATTATTAAATTAACATTAATTCTTTATAATTATCAAAAAAGGAAAATATCTCAAATTTGGTTAAAAGTGTAGGCACCTAAATTTAGACACTTAATTCATCCAAATTTATCCCCTTTCGTCTAAGCATCCCCTTATCTGTATTAATTAAGTAATATCGCTATTATTTAATTAATATCCTTAATTCTGCCAAATCCCTGAGGTATTTAATTAATAAATAAATACCTTATCTCTTTAATCCTCATTTTTATCAAATGAATTAAACAAATATGATATTTATTTAATTCCTCACATGTCACATCCCTTTCTTAATTCTAATTATTCTTCTAATCTCATCATTAGAGATGTGTACATGCCTAATCTTTGATTAAGATGTGTCACATCTTCCAACTTTTGCAAATTGGCCTCTAATCTCTCTTAGCCACCTAACCCTCCTTTAATCATTCATTAACTAGCCTAATCAACCTCTCAAGAAATTTTTAATTCATTTTATCCTTCCAAAGAATATTAAATTCTTTTTTCTCTTCCCCATGTGATCTTTGACTTGTCACATCAAGCCACATGTGAACTTTTCCCCTTCTCCCACTCACCTCTAATATGTCATTAATTTGTTTAATCAGGTACTTGCACAACCTTAATCATTTAATTAGGTCAACCTAATCCCTATGTCATTTATGGAATGTGTCATAAGTTAACTTTATTAAAGACTTTCTCCTTTTGGAGAAGACACTCCATTCCCTATGTGAATTTTTAATTCACATTTAATCCCCCAATGCATTCTAAAGAATTTTAAATTCTTTCTCTTATTCCCATGTGGATATTTGAGAAATTTTTAATTTCTCACGTCTTTCACCCACATGGGGACAAGGACCTCCTTTATGAGGAGATCTTATCCAAATCCCAAGTACTATGTAGTACATCTATGTCATGTACTCTCCTTCCAACTCATTTACACATCATTTTTTTCAAACCACTTCACATGCCACATGTCAAAATGTGAGGGTTTGTGAGTTCTTAACTCACTATAGCCCTACATCTTGGCCATGTTGGTTTAATCTCAACCATCCATTTCCTTAGAGAATTCAAAATTCTTTATAAATACCCCCCTTATTATATCTCATTTTAGAGAGATCATTTTTGTGCTAACCAAACTCTTCCAAATTTTTCTCTTGAGCCATACTTAGCCAAATGCTTGCATTTGCATCCATTATCACCTATTTCCATCCATCTTGCATCTCACATTTGCATCTTTTTCCATCAAAAGAGCATACACGGCATCAAAAATTGAAGGGCCAACCAAAGGACAACTCAACAAGGTAAAATGTTCCATTTTGTTTTGTTAAGTTAATCATTTGCCCAATTTTGAGGTGTAGGGTGTTTATATTTGTTGTTTGCACTATTTTTTTTGCTACTCATTTTCTAACACATATTTTTGCCTGTTCACAAAAAAATATTTTGGAATAGCCATGCGTATGAGTAAAATTTAATGCAAAACTCTTGTTGAAAAAATATTCTTGAAGAGAATATTTGCCATAATTGTGAGAAGTAAGAAGTTACTTCATGAGAATGGAAAGAGGGATATTTTTTTTGATATTGATTATTGAAAATTGAAAAGAGGTTCTCAAAAAATATTTTTGGGCTCTGTATTTTGCATCTTTCTGGAAGTGGTCATTTTTGGAAAAGGCTTTGGAGAGTGAATTTTGAAGGCGAGACTTTGCTCCAACCTTCATTTCTTCAAGCTTCAGGAAAATAGATTCCTTTATTTATTATTTATTTACTTTGTTAAATTTTGAAAAGATTTCCTGTATAAATTCAATTCTGAAGAAGCTTTATTAATTTTTGTAAAATTGAAAGATTGTATGTACAAGTGGATTCAAGATTTAAGCTTCTTGTAAAAAAAATGTTGAAAGCTTTTTTGTAGAAAATTTGTTGACAACCAAGAATATTTTGTGCCTCTGTAAAAATTTTTATAGTGAAATCAGAGAGCCTCATAGAAAATTATTGTTAAATAATAGAAAATTTCAAAAGAAAACAATAGAAAACCTCTGTAGGATTGTAAATGAAATCCTTTGGTTAAATTGAGGAAATTGGAAACCTCTGTGAATTTTTTTTAAATATTTCCTATAGAAAATATTTTGTGAAATTAATATGCCCAGTGGTGCAATTGTTTTGATAAAATTTATAAACATTATATATATATATCTATAAATTTGACAAGACTACTTAACTTTTTCCAGGGAAATTTTCTATACAATATTTTGTTAATATTGTCGTATGAGCATATAATTTTTAATTTAGTAATAAATATGTTTTGAATATATATATATATATATATACATATACATATAATTTATATTGATGCATGTTATTGAGAAAAGATACCTATTAAAAATTTTATAAAAAAAATTTATGAACAAATCACCATATGATGAAATGGAGTAAACAAGGGGAAATATATATAAAAAAAAAATTATTTAAAAAAAAATAATGGCAGAGTAGGGGGGGTGGTGTTCTGCCTCCACAGTGCCCCCATAGAGGAGGCATTGTTGTGGAGGTAGCCGTGGCTACAACTTGTGTTGCAATTTCTTATAAATCATATTCTGTTTTTTTTTTTAAATTATATATTATATTTTTATATATATATTTTTAAATTGTTTAGAATATTAATAATTCTAAATTTATTATGGATAATTAAATACTATATATTTAAATATAATTATTTAAATGATTATGTTATTATAAATGCATGTAAATGCATAAGTGGTTATTTTAAAATGAAATTGATAAATTGATTTTTAATTATATGTAATGGGGAAATTGAGTTTAATTATGGGTGATTATGAAACTGGAATTAAACTTTTAGACTTAGTTGCTTATAGTTTGTGAATGAAATTATTTTTAAGTTAATTAATTTCATGCAATATGTTATTGATTTATTTGGATTTAGGAAATTTGAATGTTAGAATATTTATTTGCCCAAATTATTTTTAAAGTTATGTTCTTTTTTGTTTACATTATATGGGTAATTGAGTTAATTGAGTTAGTAAGTCTTCCATATAAGTTTACTTTATGTGGGGGTTGTTAAGTGTTTTGGATACAACTCTCTGAGTTAACTTGGGTAGTGCATATAGTTTTTATTCAGTTTGAACACCTGGTTCTATGAACGGGTTGTGTTGTCTATTGCTATAAAGTTGGTATTTTTTATTGGTTTGTGTGCACCTTGTCTACCCATGGTTAGTGGAATTAGTTCCTTACATTGTTATTAGGGGAGTGGCTCTTCATGGGGGCCGACACACAAAGTGGTGCTAGGGTAACTCATGTAGAATTAGTCTAATCAGTGAAAACTAAATTAATGTATTAGGTAGTCTAAAACATTTAATTGGATTAATTATGCCTCTCTCATGGATTCAAGGGCTAGTTCAGACTTAGGAATGAGTCGAGAAGGCTTGGAATGGCAAAATTGTTATCTTGTCTCTATGAAAGATAATTGATTTCACAATAGATTGCATGTGGGGCTGGGTTTCGTAAGAGGTCACCAAGGTAACCCAAGATGGGGGCCAAAACCTAGGAAGATTCGCTGGTTAACCTATGCAACTTTGTGATGAAACTCTACCTATAATAATAGTATCCTTTGTGAATTTAAAGTACTTGATCATTCAGTTCTAGAAGTAATGTAACCATTATATTGAGTATTATACTTGTTTACTTTTATAATGAGTTTTCCTATGTCTAGAGGTTATAGGTTATGTTTAGGGAACCTTTTTACTATCTCCTAGCACAGGGGTGGGCCTACGGGTACCACTTGGTTGGGTGGAACATGCACCTTACACCGTTGGGTCCCCAGTTCTTGTTCGTGACAACGGGTACTTCCTAATTTGAGAGCTCGCATATAGTTATGTATTTTCTCTTATGTCTCATTTGCAACAGTTGGAAACCTTATCTATGTATTACTCAATTGTAATCAAGGATAATTCTTGTAACTTGTAATTGTACACTTTTGTATGACCTACCTCATTTGGAAATGAGTATTGTAATTGTTAGATTAAATGCAATGTAAAAAATGAATCATTATTGTATTTCATACCTTAAGTGATGTAATTTATTATTATTGAATGTATGTTCATAAATTTATGAGAATTAAACATATGATATGTTTGGTTACTTTTATTAGTTATGGGAATTGCATTTAGTGCGATGTCGCGTGTCTTAGGGAATGTAGGCATTAATAATGTTCAAGTTACATGTAATAATACACTTTTGTTTTAAAAAATTATTACACTTCCGATGTGTTTGCAACATTTTTTAAGGTGTCGTGGCAGGGCATTACACTTCTTACAGTCTTAGTAAGTATTCTCTTCTTACCTTGGTACCACTCTTTATTTCTAGCTTTCCAAATTTACCATAATATTTCAATAGAAAGTAGTAACTAGAATAATTTTGCAATTTTATCTAATCCTTCAGTGAAACCCATTAAAATTTCAATCCATCCTGATTTCCGTAATTGTAAAAAAACACTAAAAAATGCATGATAGATTCAAGTTTTTTACAAATTTCACAAATTTTAAGCTAATTAATAGATATACCTGGGAGTTTCTGAAACACAAGAATCCATCTAAAGCATGCCTTTTTTGGTTTCATAGTACCATTCCAAATCCACTTAAAAAAATTAATCTATTTTTTTATCTTCTAACTCTAAATTCCAACATATATTTATATGTTTGAAAATTTCCTTATTACTAATTAATTCTTTATAAACAATCTTGGCTTTTACCTTATTTAAATTAGAGACACCGAACAATTTATATCTATCTATTTCCTTACTATTAGGTTCAAATTGTGTTGAATATTTAACTTTCATAAATGCTTCTTTTAAGACAATGTATGGTCTCTAGTGAGATTGGCACAGATTGAATTCTACACTTATAACCTCTCATTGTTTTAATTGTTTATTAGTTATTATATCTTTAAAAGTTTTAATACCTCTTATGTTCCATTATTTTGCTAAGAACCCTTGCAATAATGCAAGTGGTTTCTCCTCATGATGTAAATTCCACCATATTAAATTAGAGGTAGTTAAATTATTCCTACTACCATCTATATCCTCGTAAATTTTTATCAAATGCCTAGTCTTCTTCCAAGACTTCTACAGGCTTTTGAAAACATTGGATCCAGTTGGTGTCACAAGGAAGTTCCCAAACATTAGATCACAGAGGGGAAGGTGATCCCAAGAATTAGCATATTATGGGGAGGCAACTTGAATATTTTTCCTTATTAGGACCTTCCAGGGTTCGCTAGCCTTTAATGCTTTAAGGAGCCATTTTATAGCAAGGGAAATGCCTTGAATCTTTAGATCTTTAAGAACAAGCCCTCCACCATATTTATTCAAGCAACACTAGTCCCACCTCACTATTGCCTTTTTCTTTCTACCTTTCTCATTCGATCATAAAAATTGCATTATCCATCTTTATGCATGAAACCCTTCATAGCCTTGACAAGATGGGAAAAATAGTTTTTTAATTGAAGACTACATAATCCTAATCTTTCTCCTTAGAAATTTATTTAACAACTCAATTCCAAATGTTCCAAAATGTTCAATTGAAGGAATGGTAGGACTATTATAAAAAAAACTAGTTGTAAATCCAAAATATTATCAAAATAAATTCTTATTTTCTATCCATCAATCACATATTCCATAATCCATGTGAATAAAATAAAATGGGTTAAAAAAATATTAAAATTCTAAATCAATTTTAATAAACAATATATCCTAGTTGTAAAATTTCCCTTTCTATTTCAAATTTAGAGCTAAAATAACATGGTTATCTCCTATAAATTGTACAAGTTCTTTACTCTTTTATTTGGATATCTTCAATACACTAAGGCAGTATTTGATTTACAAAAATTCACAATGGATTCATCTAATACATAATGAAAATATTATTTGTAATGTTGGATGACTTAATTCCTTCAAACCATATTTGTAACATGTCTTTAACATTAGAATTGGAAATAGCAATGATGACCTACTTTGCTAAAACTTTTTGATGTTGTTTAGAAAATTTGGGATTTGTTAATTCATTTGGGAGGATTATAGGATTTTTTCTTAATCCCCTATGGGCCCTACATTCATTTGAAACCCCAAGGTAATTAACTATTTATTGAAGTCATCTTTGAGTTTTCTACTTATCAAACCTTCAAGTGAGCTCTTGTATTCATTTTCTCAATTTAGCATTGGTTTCACTAAGTGTATGCAACTCTATGTATATGCTTCACTCATTTTATAGATTCACATGTTAAATGCACCTAAAACCCAATTAATTTTTTAAATTGTGAACAATGAGCCTTGAATGAACTTCAATTTCCGAGGGCCTCCATTTATAAATCTAAAACCAAAGAAAATAATACTAAAAATGGCACAAGTCCCTCATGGTAGAGAGAACAAATAAAAATACAAAGGATTATGAACTTGATTTTCAACCAAGGACATGCAAATTTACTTTGATCATTATGAAAAGTGCAGTTAAGTAGTAATATAAAATGTGTGATTCCAAAGGATGAAGATAAAAAGATGTATGTTTCTCAATACTTTCATATGAAACAAAAGGTTCATGCCCCTAAAACACCCAAATATCAATTTGAAAATTCAACTGTCTTCAAGTCATAAGTAATGGAAATTCCTAAACGAAAGAACCACTCATGCTTCTTTCTTATATTAATATATTAAAAATTGCTTCTAGTGTATTATTTTGAGGGGTTTACTTCACCATCAAAGTCCTCCTTTGAACAAGGATTGAATTCACAATTAAATAAAGATGATTTTATAAAAAAAAAGAAAAAGAAAAAGATATCTATTGGTCAATTAATCCAAAAAAGTTGATATAAATTCTAGTAACATCAACTCTATTAGAACACATATAAATTTGTACTTATTTACCAAATAGATATTCAAATTAATGCATTCCTTATGAACATTGTAAAGAAGAAAGAAATCCATCCTAAAAAAATGATTTTCACATTATAAACAAAAATAATAAATGCCAAAGTAATAGTTTTCACATCATATGCACCAAAGATAAGCCCAAATTAAGGGTTTTATATAGTTTTCTAAAAATGAAAGCATGTAACTTATATATATGTACATTCAAGAAAGAAAGACTAGGTATTTTGATTAAGAAGAATGCTTTGAGTTAAATGTCTTAGAAGGGAATGAGATATGGCTATATTGAATTTAATGTATAGGTGAAATGAGAATTTACCCTTGGTTTCTCAAAAACAATCTTTAGATGTAAAATAAATTTCGAGAAGAAAAATCATTGTAAAATTATTATTATGAACATACTTCTACATTATTGATATTGGCGTGGTGTGATGGTTTAAAGGTGGCGTTGTTCTTGTCACCAAGGTTCAAACCTCGTTTGGGTGGTATTGTTGAGTGGTTATATTGGGGATGGGATCCCCCGTTTGTGACCTCACCGATTCATAGCTCCAGAACAAAAATGCTTACCTCTTAAATATAAAAAATAAAAACATACTTCCTCATTGAAGATAACTCTAATTTGATGACTCTTCGATTGATATGATTGAAGAAAAATCATTGTAAAATTATTATTATGAACATACTTCTACATTATTGATATTGGCGTGGTGTGATGGTTTAAAGGTGGCGTTGTTCTTATCACCAAGGTTCAAACCTCGTTTGGTTGGTATTGTTGAGTGGTTATATTGGGGATGAGATCCCCCGTTTGTGACCTCACCGATTCATAGCTCCGGAACAAAAATGCTTACCTCTTAAATATAAAAAATAAAAACATACTTCCTCATTGAAGATAACTCTAATTTGATGACTCTTCGATTGATATAATTGATCTCCACAATCCCTCATATATCCTCTGAATGGCTATTATTATAACCTAAAACCTATGCATTATTAGTTATGATCACCTAAATCATAGAGAACATCACCACACAAAATACAAAATGGAAACTTAACTATAATCCAGATAGCGACTACTTAGAAATAATATTGAAAAATAGAGGTATGTCTTTATACGACGAATGCTAAGATTCATTGTCTAAATCTAAAAGATATTCATTGTCTTTATTAGATGATAAGAATAATTTCAATACGTACAATATTCCAATTTATGTTTGAATATGTTCCAACGCCTTAAAAAAGAGTTTTCGTTGGAGTGTTTTCATTGTTTGTTTATGGCAATGGAATCAGAGCTGTCATGGGAGTGCTATATATACATTGTGTATATGTAAACTGAGGATATATAGATGTTATTGTGTAAAAAGTGTTCAGATGAAGAGCGAGAAAATGTACTGGGGGAACTCTTTTCTCTTTCAGATTAGTTTAAATAGTATTCTTTTAGGTGTGGTGTTATTTGGTTTGGTATGGATGGTATTAAGGATTTGGTCAAAAAGTGGAAGTAGTGATAAAATAAGTTCTTATAAATTACCACCAGGATCTAATGGATGGTCATTGATTGGAGAAAATATTGATTTTGTTCGAGTTATTAATTCTACTTGTAAGCACCCTCGTCAATTCTCTATAGAACGAGAGAAAATGTATGAAATAATATACATCGATTATGAGTTAAAAATTTTCATGTAGGTGTGTTACTAATTTATGATTTGCGAAGGTATGCATAATTGGGTGTAATATTGTTGTAAAATTGAGGTTTGAATTCATTTATATTGATTTCTTTTTCGACCATTTTTTTTTAGTAGATGTATTATGAACAAATTGTGTTCCTTCTAACAATAGAAAAGTTTAACATTTTTAGAATTTTACTGGTTGTGAGAGGCTTCCCCAAACTAATGTACTTGAAACAAAAATTTAAAATGTAGGTATGGACCAATTTTTAGATCCAATTTGTTTGGAAGTGCAAAAACAATTGTATCAATGGATGCATAATTCAATAAATATATGTTACAAAATGAATGAAGGTTGTTTCAAGCTAAATAACCATCTACTAACAATAGTTTGTTAGGTAAATACGGTATGGTTACTGTCCATGGAGAACTCCAAAGGAAACTCCATGCAACTGCTGTCAACTTATTACATGTTATATTTTTAGATCTAGTGTAAATTGCATTAAATCAACAAAGGATTGATTCAAAAACTATTGGATTTTTTAGGCAAGAAAAGTTATCATAAGAACAATTCATGAATGTATAAAAGAGAGGAGGAAGCATCCAGAAGTAGAGCAAAATGATCTCTTAACCAAACTTGTGAAGGATGGATCTCTTTCTGATGAAATCATTGCAGATTTCTTAGTGTTTTTCCTATTTGTTGGATATGAAACTTCCTCCATAGTTATGGCATTCTCTATAATGTTTCTCACTCAAAATCCACAAGCACTTCAAGAGCTAAGACTGAGTAATAAATGTGTATCTCTACAAATATAAGAGTTGAACTAACTTTCAAAGTTTTTTGTCATAATTTTCTAATAGTAATATGCATGTGATTTAAAATCTACAAAATGAGCACAATGCTTTGCTAAAGGCCAAAGGCAATGAAAAGATAACATGGGAGGACTATGAGTCAATGAAATCCACTCATTGTGTATGTACATGATATATTATTTTTTACTATTTAATGCATATCCAATGTATAACAAATAAAATAATATAAATTTATCATTGCAGGTAATAAAAGAAACTCTTCATCTTGGTAATGTTGCTCCACTAATCCCTAGAGAAGCTAAACAAGATATAAAAGTTAAAGGTCGGATGGCTAGCACTAAATATATATCTCAAATTGTAAATTCACTATAGTCTTGTTTATTATTCTATATCTTGTAGATCATATGCTAGATGAAATATTCCTCATTAATATTGTAGAATTTGTGATACCCAAAGGATGGTCAATCCTTGTATTCTTGAATGCGATCCATTTGGATGACAAGTACTATCATGAAGCTCTTAAGTTCAACCCATGGCATTGACAAAATGAGGGTCATGTATGTAAGAGCACTAATATTTTTTTATTTTTTAAAGAGAAAACATTAATTATTTTGATTAATAGATTATATTATTATAATAATGATCCATATTCAAATTGTAGGAATTGTTAGAAAACCCATGGTTGATGCCCTTTGGAAAAGGTGGGAGGCTTTTCCCAGGATATCATTTGGCAAAATTGGAGATTGCTCTCTTCGTTCACAACTTCCTTACTAAATTCAGGTTGTGCATTATTCCTTCTTTAATTTTTTTAATACCCTTGAGTCATTAGATCTAAACTAAAGAAGATTGATTATCCATGTTTATGATAGCAACAATATTTTTAAAATATTCAAAAAGAATTCTTTGATTTAAAAAGTTAGTAACCAATAAAATGGCCTTGTAGACTTACTATCCCATGAATACTATCAAGCTACAGTCAACCACTATAACTCTTGAACTAGAGGATAGCCCCACTCTGATTAATGCTATTAGGTTTTGAAAGCATAACCAATATTCATATCTTTCAATGTCTTATCAATCGATCTACACACCTACGGTTAGAACTCTTTGGTGGTTGAAATAATTTGAAGTATATTGATTTCTCAGTCATCATGTTTGGTGTTCACAGATGGGAGCAATTAGAAGATGATCATATAAGCTACTTTCCTGCTCATACATTAGTGAAGGGTCTTCCTATTCGTGTGCATTCACATTCTATCTAATCTATGCATGCAATGGTGGCATGATAATAATTCTTACATGCTTCTCTATAATTTCTTCAAACTTATATTTGTATAATTTTTTCTTCAAGTAATTTTATATTCAAGCATTTATTTCAAGAAAAAATTGTAACATGTATATTATAAATAAATATAATAAACTAAAATCATTTTAAATTTTAAATTAACAAAAATAGCTTTCATGTATATTATAAATAAATAAATATTATAAGAAAAAATTGTGACATGTATATTATAAATAAATATATTCTTTTATGATTGTTGAAGCTAGAGCACCGTTGAAGGGCTTACAGTTGGCTGTCTCCATGGGGATTGAGAACCTTCATATTGAAGGTGACTCTAAGTCTATTATTGATGCTATTAACTTTGATAGGTTGTTGGGGTGGATTACTAAAGACAATCTTCTAAACATTAGGCTCTTCGTGTCAAAGTTAAAATTCAAAGTTTCCACCCACATTTACAGGGAGGGAAACCAAGTGGCCGATGCCTTATCCAATTTTGGCACACACTGGAAATTATCCAAATGCTGGCGTTCTTTAGGGAACCTACCTCCTGACATTTAGGGTTTAATATTGAAAGAACAAAGCCCTTATTTGATCCATGATGATAACTAATCAAGCACCTTGTTGGATTTTTTGGGGGGTCCACATGCTTGTCAGTTGGGCTATGTGGATGAGTTTAAATGATGACATGGATATCAAGTGGAATAATTCAAATTATGGGAAGTAGCTCATTCTAAAAAGGGAAATCATGAGATGTTGCAATAAGTACTTGATGATTAAAACTAAGTTGGACCATACCCTTCGTAATCTCCTTTTGGGGACCATGTTAAGCTATTGCATTCCCAATTTTTTGGATTTTGAGTTTGATGTGACTAATAATTATGAGAACAAGCTCCTTATTGGATCTATATTGTCTGCTATTTTGTCTCTGCATTTGATAGCTAACCTTTTTGATTTTAATAAATTTGGCCCGCCCTTGAAAGCTATCTTTCTGGGTGTTTCTAATTTTTTCCTCACGGCCATCTTGCCTAGGTTTTGTGCATCTTCTATGTGGAAGGAAAACCTTCATTTCCTTTCAAATCCTACTTACTTAGACGATTGTGTGTGGAGATCCTCCTTTATGATTTCACTAAGATTGTTTTTTGGAAATTACTTATTCATGTGTGCAAGCTGTCCTTTTCCTTGATTATCAAAGACTGTCGTTTCTGGCTTAAAATCCTTAATGTGCAGGTGATTTTCCACCTTTCTATTATCTCTAACCTTTTATTTTCTTAGGGTTCCTAGTTATCCTGTGTGCAGAGTGACATTATGGGTGGTGATAGGGTGTGGACTGAACTGGATAATTGCAACGAATTTCACAAAGACCTGCTTGTTTGGCATATTTGTGTTGAAGGTGGTCTTGTTCCTCTAATGGAGAGACTGGTGGGACATGACCCTAATCTATTTGCTCAGTTTTTCAATTCGTGGAAAGATCGTCATGTGACTTTGGGAGGCATTTCCTTTACTATGGATGAGGAAGTGATCGCACAGGCTATGAGGCTCCAGTGTACTAGTATGAAGCATCTGAAACACACCAAAACTCAGGACAATGAAAGTATGAACAAGTTCTTTGTGGGGAATGAGGTTCCAGTGCACAACCAGTCGGGTTTTGACCGAGAGGCTCTCCCTCAGTCGTGGAACCAAGTGTGCCTTGCTTTGATGAAGTATGTGACTCTGGAAGGTAGGTACAAAAGGTCTATTACTTCTACCATTTCCCTCTATTGAATCACCTTAGGCATAAAGTTTTGTTAAGCTTTTTGTTTTTCTTGCTTATGGACTTAGAAAATTTGGTTGAAAAATGTGTTGAGGCTGTTGGTTAGAATCCTAATGACCCTACTCCCCTACCACTCCATCAGGGCCACATTTTGAGGTTATACCATTTCCACCTTGCCTTATGTCTGCCAAAACCCATATTGGCTATCCACATTGAAGAAATTGAGCTACCCACTATTACCAATTTATCTCCGGTTGAATCTAAAGGCCCTGTTAGGAAAAACCACCCGGTTCCTACTGACATGCATAAATCCAAACCCGCTGCTAAAAAGCTTAAAGGGAATGAGGGAGTGGCCTAGACTAGTGTGACAACTAGTCTTTGTGAACTCAAAGCAACCCCTGCCAAGACTACCAACAAGCCTGCCAAGAGAAAGAAAGGGAAGGAGGAAGTGAAGGAGCCTCCAAGCAAAGGAAAAAAATGTGGTGGGCAAGGACTCTATGGGGGATACGGTGGTCGCATAGACAATGGTTATTGGTTGTGATGCCATCATTTGGCGCTTTGGTAGGCTAGCCAATAATAGAAAAAAAGTGCAAGTTAAAGATTTGGACATGGAAGAAGAGCAGTCGAACAACAAAGATAGCAGGGTTGAAGAGGAGTTTGGGGGTGAGGAGGAGGAACATGCTAGAGGTCCCTGCTCTATTCTTGACATGGGAAAAGTTCAGAAGGAGATTTCGGTCTCTTAGTCTTCAGAACTGTTGGAGGTTGAGCATACTAATACCGACAAGGCTGTAGTTGGAGGGGAGGAGCTCTCTATGCTAAAGGAAAGATTGGATAAACTTGACAAAAAATTATGTGGTTTGACCTGCTTCATGGTTAAGATGGTCCACTGTGTCACCAGTACCCTATCGGCGGTGATGAAGGATGAGATGGACATGAAAAAGACTGAAGACCGTCAGGAGTGGGTAGGAGATGATGTTGTAAATCTCCTATCAAAGAACTGGGAGGAGGCTAGTTAGTCTGTTGCTGGTCCACTATTTGTCCGTATGCTATTTGTCTGTGGTGTCTGTTTTTTGGCTTTGTGTTTTTTGACGCTTTTTTGATCCTGAACTCTATTGGCCCTTGTGGTTCTATGTGAAGGGTACAACACCCTGAAAATGTTGCTTACCTAATCAAAAACAAAAATAGCTTTCATACAAAAGAGAAAATATATTGGATTGATAACATAAATTCTAATAGAATTCAACTTCTTAAAGTGTTATTTAAGGGATGTTTAATCTACAATATATAACTCTTTCAAAAAATGGGTTTTAAGTGTAATGATTGCTTCCTTTGTCCCTATTGATATTTTAAACAAGTGACATATTTACAATGTGGATATGCATTTTTTATAAGTGATATAATCTTCAACTAGAATATTAATTACGTGATTTCTTAATTTAATTTAAGATGCTAATTAAATATTATTTTATTATATTATCACCAATAATTTATAATATTATTTAAATTATATTTAATCATCAACAATTATTTTACTTATGTTATTAAGAAAGATTTTATAAGCACTCTAAGTGAAAACTTAAATAAAATATTAAGTTGAATACAAAAATAGATTATTCAATTAAATATTATGTAAAACTTCACATATAGTCATGTGTTTAATAATATATTTAATAACCTTTGAAGGTTCATAACATTCAATTATTTATTAGAATGGGTTTTAATAATTATTTATTAGAATGAGCTTTTTTCATGCTTTTTTTAGAGAAAGTTGAATGAGTCATATCCAAATTCTAACAAGAAGCTTGACAAAGAAACAATCACAAAGAGGTTTGGTAGCTTTGAGGCAAAGTACCAAGAATTAAAATGCTACATTCTATTTTTAATCATTCCTTATTCACGAAAAATAGTATGACATCAAGGCCAAAATAAGATTGTCAAGAACCAAAATATGCCTTGAAGTAAAATTGAATAAAATTAGTCATGCCAAAACTATAGTAAAGATCCTAGAATAAAACTAATTATGAGGATTGTAGCTTAATAGTACAAAACCCTATCATGCAAATGGAAGGTCCTATATTCCAAGTCCTAGTTAGTGCATGGAGAATAACACCTTAGGCATGGATGCGCCTCCTAGTGTGGTGGCATACATTTCTTTTCCTTTTTAATGATTTAAAGCTTAATAACCTTATTAATACCTTAATAATTTGATACTTCTATGACAATGAATCAAACTATAAAAAATCATAGCCCAACCAAATAGATTATGACACATAAACCCTCCAAGAAAAAGAAACTTTCAAGAGTTTATAGAATAATTATTTGAAGGAAAAAGTGCAACGATCTCCTAAACAAGTGCAATACTATCCTCAATCAATGTTGATTCACTCCTAAACTCTTATGGAGATTTGTCATCACAAATAAATTACTATGTGCAATATCCAATATCTGTACTTGGTTTGACTTTGTTTGTAGCCTTTACAATGTTTAGAACTAATGAAGCATTGAAATCAAGCTTAAACATGTTCATTTTTATAATCGCCTATTTCTTTATACCTTTTTCATACATAGATTCAGTAAACCTTAAAAGTGGATAACATTAAAGATATACTCTTTAAACACAACCCATAAGTCTTATAGATTCAGTAAACCTTAAAAGTGGATAACATTAAAGATATACTCTTTAAACACAACCCATAAGTCTTAGCAATCCATACCACATACCTATTTAATTATGTGGTTACTAATGATTTTCCACCCACTTGGCCTCCCACAACACTCATCTCATCTACTAGTTTGGGGACCAAAATAATCCTAATAATTACTACATTGTCATGGTTCGATACACCTTGTCTTAGCTCTTTACCATGTCTTTAGACACCCATATTTTTAGATGGGATAGGGAAGAAGGTTGAGTGTCAAATGGAAGCAATCTTCAAGAGGAACCATAAATAAAATATTTACTTTGACCTCTATCATTGAGGAAGTCAATGTACACGAGTTTGAAGAATATTTTTGCTTTGTGGATTTTTACAAGGTGTTTGACATATTTTCTCAATATTGTTACTAACTTAAGCCTTTGATCTTCCACTCGTTGTGGTTTTACTTGTAGTAACACTTTATGGGACTAATATTGGAAAGATAAAAAAAGGACTAGTGAGATAAAGGATACCTAAAGTACCATAGGTGTTAAATAACTTTGACCTCTCTCATATACCTTCTATATTATAAATTGATGAGTTAGGGGAAGTCATATCACATACATTTGGTGTCATTGAATGTTTCTTACCCTTTAGAGTTTCTATTTCCATTACCTATTTTTATATGATTTTTTTTATGTCTCGCTTGGTGAGTAGTCTCCAAAGACAACTTGATATATTGGTATTTTATTATGATGCTCATTAGGTTTAGGTTAATTTGGATAAACAAAAGTCATGACTTTTAAAGTATTATGTATTCCAATTGCTTTTATCTAATATTTGAGGTACATTAGAATTTGGTTACCTTACACACCAAAGGTCCCTCTTTCTCATATTAGAGTTTTATCCCATCATATTTGCACTAAAATAGACCCCATATCCATTTTAATTAACTTATTATTGATTATAAGGTGGACGATGAATAAGAGTGTTGACAATGAAGTTTTATATTTGATTAAACATGTGATGAACCATATATTATTAATTAAATAATGTATAAGAAAACACAAATAAGAAAAACATATAGAGACTAGAAATACATGGAGAAATCCTTTCAAGAAAAAAATCCACCACCAAACAGACCCAAGCTTGTAATTATCTCAATAATAGAGTATGCCAATACAATCCACTAATCTCTCTAATTGATAGTAAGTAGAAAACAAAATATTAAATATAAAATAACCTTATAAACTTCTATTTTAGGCCATTATTATATAGGAAAATTATAAAAAAAATAAACTTCTATTTTAGGCCATTATTATATAGGAAAATTATAAAAAAAAACAACAAGTCTGGTATCTAAAAACTAGGAGTCAAAACTATGAGCCACTAGTAAAAATCTAACACCCCATAATCATTGTCAACCCATGGAAATACCCAAAATAGAAAGTAAGTCCTTTTGCACCTCTTACACCTCTTAAAACTTTCTTACATTTCATATATTACATCATAACCATTAGATTAAACAATTTCCCAAATCTAGGCACTCCATGAGGGCATTCAATTCCATGTCATAACACCCAAATTAGGATGATGATCAACAAATCCCTCTATTGATATTTTCCAAGTAGCCTCCACATTCAATGCCTTCTTACACAAGAATTAAAGTATCTGAAAAGATAAAAAAACCAAATAATTCCCCACCCTCACATGGGCATCTCATTTTGTCAATGCCATAATATTTAGAAATCATGTTATTTATCATTTGTATAGTTAAATATAATTAATCAAGATTTACAATTTTCAAGGTGGATACCTAATCATAATATACATAGGTTTTATAAATACTCTTTATAACTTGAGACTAAGGATTTTTTTATGTTCTTATAATTACAAGTGTATAGGAGCGAATTTGCACCCCTTGTGTAAATTCCCCTTTTGCATACCCTCACCTTAGAAAATCAAATGTGAAGGCAAAATTCCACATCACCCACATGCCTTCCAACCACTTGGCGTTTGTCCTATGTGTCAATGAGAATATTTTTTGAGGACGCAAGCGCGACACATGGACATCTACGTGGCATGCTGTTGTCCTTGACGAATTCTCATGTCTGAAGTTGGTAGAGGCGTTACACACCTAATTGGGGTCGAATTGTAACATCCCTCTTCGACCAACTAACCTGAAAAATGGCTTATTCCTTCTCATCCCACCTTCAAAAGCATCCATTCTCATATCTATTTGATCCTCTACATATTCAATCACTCTCTCTACACATTCATTCATATTCTCTAGCACATTCAATCACTCTCTCTACACATTCATTCACATTCTCAAGCACATTCTCATTCACTTCAACATTCTAGCACTCCATTGTGAGTATTGTAGCAGTATTGACACTCCATCAACTCCACATTGAAAGTGTGAGGCCACCACAAAAGTTGTGAGCTTGGAGTCTTGTGAGACCTCTCTTCACCACGGTTGCAGTGGTGGTGACCTTGCCAAGTTCGTTGCTTGCATTCTCCCTTCATTGGCCTTGAGAGCTTTTGGGTGGAGGTGGTAACGCTTCATTCATCTCCTTTGTGATTTGATAGAGTAGCATTTGTCTTTTGTAGTGTTCATTACACTTCTCATCTTCTTTATCATATTTTTCTACTCCGTTGCTTTCTGGCTGTCTATGGAGGTGGAAACACCAAAACGAGGGTCTGACTAAGGCAGGCCCCTATACAACCCCAACAATTTTCCCCTTCTCGTTTGTGTGTAGGAGAACATGTGCGTGAAGTTAGTTGGAAAATAGGTGCTTTTGTGAGATAATCTTCATCACCCTAGCTTTTATTTACTTACTTTATCATCTTTGTCTTTATTTCTCGTACTTCATCATTCTGTTCTTTCCACCACGATCAACTAACTAGGCTGCAAGTAGGTTTTTGATAGCTTCTTCATTGTGCTTCTTGTTTTATGGTTGTATGTGTTAGTTTTCAGATCATAAATGCAAATAAGTAGAAAATACAACACATAGAACAATGAACACAATATTTTACCCTAGGAAAACCATCCTACTCGAGGGAGAAAAACCCAACAAGATATTCTCTTATAAATCATAAAAATAAGTGCAAAAATAGCACACAAACTTAGGCCCTAGAAAAAGGTCAAGTCTCATATAATGAATAATGACACTTCTCCTTGAAGCAAATATTGAATACACAAAATAATGACACTTCTCCTTGAAGCGAATCTGTTGCTTAGAAGGAAAACCTATTGTTGAAGAATTTGAATTGGAATGGAATGATTTGATGCTAAAATGAGGAAACTCTATCTCCTTTATATAGCAAGCTAGGCGACCTCCCTTCTAGGGCCAACCTAGAAAAATACAAATTTTGTTTATAATGCAAAGGCCGACCTGCCTTGAATTAATTATATTTAAGAGAAGATATCTCCCACTGCTACAAAACACTAACACTCCCTCTTAGCTAGGGAGGTATTTTCAAATATCTAGTCATGGATTCTCTCAACATGATGTCCATAATGGCTACACCCAATTGTGGAAGACACGAATGTGATATGTACAAGGGCTTGCACCTCATATTTCTTAGTCTTAGAGAAATATACACTACAAGGGCTTTCACCTCATATTTCTCCGTCTTAGAAAAATATACACTACAAGGGATTTCACCTCATATTTCTCCATCTTAGAGAAATATACACTATAAGGGATTTCACCTCGTATTTCTCTGTCTCATAGAAATATACACTACAAGGGCTTTCACCTCATATTTCTCTGTCTCAAAGAAATATACACTACAAGGGCGACATTCTCCACCACTCCAAGCTTGTCTCGGAAATGTGCAAACATTACTCTGGAAAGAGGCTTGGTGAGGATATCAATCGTTTGATCATCAGTACAAATGTACTTGAGTTGGATTGCTTTCCTCAACACCATGTCTCTGATGTAGTGATACTTGATCTCCACATGCTTTGTCCTATCATGAAATAAAAGATTTACTGAGAGATTTACACAGATTTGGTTATCACAGTGAATCAAAGTCGGCTCTAGTGTTTGATCGAACAATCCTACAAGGAGTTTTCGAAGCCATACTGCTTCATGAGCTGCTACACATGCTGCAATATATTCAACCTCTGTAGTGCTTAATGCCATAGAGGTCTTCTTCCTACTACACCAAGAAATCATGGCAGACCCCAAACTGAAGCAACATCCAACGGTGCTCTTTCTATTAGTTACACTCCTAGCCCAGTCAAAATCAGAATAGTTTTGTAATATTAGATCTCAAATGGAAGTATATCTCAAACCATATCCCACAGTACCACACAAGTATCTCAGTATATGATTTGCTGCAACTAGATGTATTTGTCTTGGCTCACACATGAATTGGCTGAGAGCACTCACTACATAACAAATGTCTGGTCTGGTGTTGACTAGGTACATCAATGACCCAATCAATTGTCTATACATGGTGGGATCTACCAAATCTGATCTGGATGCCGAGTCACTTAACTTCTTCAAATTTGTCTCCATAGGTGTAGACATGGACTTATAGTCCATCATCCCAAATCTCCTCAATATATCCATAGTGTATTTCCCTTGACTTAGGAAGATCTCATTGGATCTTTGCCATAATTCCAATCCCAGGAAGTAATGCATAAGACCAAGGTCCTTCATCTCAAACTCAGAAGCTAACTCTTTCTTACATTTGACAATGTGCTTCTTAGCTCCAATGAGAAATAAATCATCAAAATAAAGAACCAAGATCAATGCCTCACCATCAACTATCTTAAAATAAAGATTGGAATCTGCATCATTCTTGGAGAACCCCAAACTCATCAAATATCTATCAATCCTTTCATACCATGCCTGAGGTGCTTGTTTAAGACCGTACAAGGCCTTCTTCAATCTGCAAACATGAGACTCCTTCCCATGAATCACAAAACCATCTTGTTGCTTGATGTACACTTCTTCTTGGATCACACCATTAAGAAATGCAATCTTTACATCCATTTGATGTAACTTCCAACCTTTTTCAAAGGCAATAGCTATAATTGTCCTGATCGAAGTGTATCGAGCAACAAGAACAAATGTCGCCTCATAATCTATTCCCTCCTTCTGAGAGAATCCTCTTGCCACAAATCTCGCCTTGTGTTTCTCAATGTTGCCATCAACTACATGCTTGATTTTGTAGAACCATTTGGAAGACACTACTGATTTCCCTTTTGGTCTAGGAACAACATCCCATACATCATTTTTAATGATGGAATGATACTCTTATGTCATTGCATCTCTCCATACCTGCTGGTTGGATGCCTCTTCAAAACTGGAAGGCTTAGAATATATGATGTGACTCATCAATGCCACATAACTTGGGAACTTCTGAGGTCTCTTGCTTTCCCTAAAAGTGTCTCGAGGAGCTACATATTTTTTTGCCTCTTTCATAGTTTTTTGATCCCATAAAGGCCTCTTCCTACCTACGACAATGTCTCTAGGCCCATCAGTTGGTTCTATGTAGGAACCCTGGTGGTTCTCAACCCAAACCCTTGACTGAATATTTTGGTTTTTGCAAGTTTTTGTATTTTTTTGTTTTTTTTGAGGTTTTTGGACAATAACTAGAAAGCTGTGATTTTCTTAATAAATTGCTAATAAATTCAAAATAAATCATACAACATGCAATAGGTGTAGATCTTACTCATAAATCATAGGCGCATCATTTTATTGAAGATCTAGAGCTTTTACAATGCAAAAGATTGAATAGATGAATAGAATAAGATTTATTTCAAAGAACCTGATTCTCCTTGCCAGGCGCCAAAAATAACTGAGAAAGAATGTATGGTTGAAAGGATAGATGGATCTCCAGCCTCAGAAACGTTGCAGAAGCTCTCAATAACCTAGCCGCCTAAGATCCCTCTGCCAGAGACTAAAAGTGAAAGCGTATCTCTTTGAAAAGAATAGTACGGCCCTGCTGGTACAACAGTATGGCCTGTACAACAACAACAAGAGAATAAAGTACGGCCTTTAGTATGAATGCCAGATCGCTGATAAATAAGCTTTAGAATATTCGCCCCTGTTTGCTGATGAAGTTCTCTGTAAACCCTGAATAAATGAATCAATGAACTCAATCTGTAACTTCTGAATGAAGTCACCAAGATGCAATCTTCAACTGATATTGCACAGTCTCAGTATGCCAAACTCTGAAGAGGTATCGTTCTCCAGAATCGATTCGTCTGCCGGAAACCCTAGGTTTTGCAAACTCCAATGCTCAGAGCAAAAAGTAGACAAATTAGAATAACATATCATAATGGTTCGATTTGTCCTTTCTGAGAATATATACTTCCTTTGAAAAATTTGACCCAAGCTCACTTTTAAATAATCATTTAAATTAAATGACCAAATTCGCCTTTTAGACTTAGGAGAAATAATAATTAAATGACGTCTCATAAATGAATAATAATTATTCATTATGTCAAATATATCACTTTATTATAAAGTATTAAAAATACTTTATAATATACCATTTAATTATTAATATTTAAATATATTAATAAAGTGACTTTAATATAAAGTCAAAATATTAAATATTCAATAATCATTAAATACTCCTTATTTCTCCATCTGACCATCAAATTGAAGAACTGGGTTGACTCTGAGTTGACCAACTGAACCAGGTGCCCTGCCCAAAATAGCAGCTTCCGCCTGACCTAACTTTCTAAAAATAGAAACTCCCAGAAAAAACCACTCTGAAAGATTCTGCGAAGGCCCAACCTAAAACAACTGCAACAATGAAGCTCCAAAACACTGGGTAAGTACCTCAATTGATCTTCTGCACACATCTGTCAGCCTATGAGGATCAGAATGATAGGCTCACTCCTCGACAAACAATGTCAGCTAAAATGGGGACATTACAGTCCGCCCTCCCTGAAATTGCTTGTCCTCAAGCAATCTCTGCAAATATGGATGCACCGCACCACCTGGATCCCAAGGATAGTGCCAGACAATGTTCCTACTGGACACAACTGACTCCTGTAACCCCCACAACTAATCAACAAGAATAGAATACCATTCCCTATCAACCTCAGTGTTGTCTGTCATAGGATCAAGAAACTTAGGAGAAAGCAAGTCAAACTGCAAGCAATACTTACTCCCTAAGACTGCACGAGATATACTGTCATCCAACATATCAAGCACGTGCATACCAGAACTGTGCACCTGAAATAAATTGTGTACGTGTGGATCAAACATGAAACCATATACACTCTGCACAGTGTACTCACCATAAAACTTCTCTGAAAGCTGAGTCTGAAATCCCAGTGCACTAGTAGGATCCCAAACGCTATCAACATTCTTCTCAATACCAAGATCAGGAGAGTTACCCACATCAAACTCAAAGAGCAGATTGTTGTATGAAGATATAACATTCGTCTCAAACAATCAGTTGGTCACAAATGGAACCAAACCACTAGGCTGATCCCAAACGACTGCCTCATAACCCCCGGGGTACTGAGCATAACCATGCCTGGTCTGCACAAAATCCTCCTCTACCTTCTCGCTCTTCCCACTAACGAGAGAGATAGAGCAAAGGCTGCCATTTGTAATTCCCCTCAACACATATTTCTTGCCCTATACCTCAAATCTCATCTCCATTTAGGCAAGTTGAGGGTGAACACACTAATGTCCTGAAGCCATCTCATACCCAACACTAAATCCATCCCACCTAGGTTGACTACATAAAAGTTTGCTTGCAACTCATAATCATTTAGCATGAGGGTGAGATTACAAATTCGTCGAGTGCAAGTGAGTGTATATCCATCTGCCACCCGAACTCTGAATCCAGCGAAGTCCTCTGTATGGAGCCTGCATCTGTTGACGAAGCTCTCGTCAATGAAATTGTGTGTGGCTCTGGTGTCAAGCATAGCAACACATCGTTGTCCATCCACTAATCCCCTAAACCTGAATGAATCATCCCGTACACTAGCAGATAATACCAACAGGGATAGGTTGGCATCGGGCCCAAACTCCATAGAGGCATTTCCTGCCTCTGCATGTTCTGAAACAACCTGCTAGTCTGAATCCTCAGACTCGTCATCTTCATAGTAAACCCACATGGCGCGGTTGGCTCTGCCCTTTGGTCTCAAAGGACAATCATGCTCCTTGCTGTAGGGTTCTTTGCACCAATAACAAAGTTGTTTCCTTCTCAATTCATCACGAGTTGCATCATCAATTCTTGCAGCTGTTTTCCTTTTTGGTTCTGCAACTGGTGTATGACTCTCCTCAACAGGCAAGCTGTTTGTTTTAGACTGAAATTGTTTCTTCGGAGCAGCAAGCTCCATACTCCTTTCCTTCCGCATCGCCTCCTAAAGAGTAGAAGGGTCAAAAGCCTTTACCCAACCTCTCATAGGTTCTGTCAAACCCTCAACAAAGAGTATAATGAGTCTCTGTTCTGAAATACCAGTCACCATGACTGCCACTCTCTGAAACTCACCGATATAAGAATCCAAACTACCTGTCTGCCTGAGCTGAGCTAGCTCTCTGAAATAAAGTTTCGGACCCTTCTTATCAAAGCGCTCTATGAGCCTGCTGGTGAACTCCTGGTAAGTATTGACTGCATGATGGCCAAGCGTGTACATGTCATGATGCCACCAATCATGCGCTATTCCATCCAGATGCAATGTAGCAAATTTAATGGCCTCGTCCTCCTGCATAGGCCTCAGTGATAAGTAGTTGTCCAATTTTTGGACCCAAGACCTCACTGATGTCTTATCAGACCCATCAAAATATGGCAAGGTAATCTTGCTAACAGCATACTGCAAGTCCCTGTTCACTTGTGGCTGCGGCTGCTGATGCTGAGGGGGTCTACGATCAAATCTGCCTCCTCCTTTGGGTTTATGGACATTCATAAACTCATGAAACGATAATGCCTGCCTGATCTCAAGTGCTAGTGATAGGTACTCACCATGAAACCTTGTCACATCTGCCACTGACATGCCATTATGTGGCTGAAACTCCTGATGCTGCCCCTGCTGCTCTGCCCTCGGAGTCGGAGGTGGAGTCTCTCTAGGTAAGAATGTAGGCTGTCCAGGCCTACGCTCCTGATAGATCGGTGACAGCTGTCATGGTACTGATGCCAAAGGCTGATCTACTGGTGCAGTCCCGCTCGTCTGTCCAATTTGTATATAATGAGGCTGTGATGGAGTATACTGCCTAATGGTTCCCATCAACTGGGACATCATGTCCATCATGTTATCGTGTCTACGTCTAAACTCCTCATCTGTAATATCTCCCTCTGCATGTGCCTTCCCTGGATCCCTACGAGTCTCTGAGGAATTCTCACGATCTGCCATTAGGGTTGCAACACTGTTTTCACTGCTGTTAGAGCTGGATCTGTGAATACCAAGTACTCCTGACACTGTCTCACCTTCAGGAATCGGTGGACCTATCCAATCTTCAACTCTGCTTGTCCCTACACCTTTAATATAGTGAATAGTATCTCGGCTCATGAAAAAGCAACCAAAAAGCACACTGTATTCTGAAAAAGCAACTGAAAAAGCACAGGATGGCAGGAAATCTGTGCTTTGATACCACTGTAGGAACCCTGGTGGTTCTCAACCCAAACCCTTGACTGAATATTTTGGTTTTTGCAAGTTTTTGTATTTTTTTGTTTTTTTTGAGGTTTTTGGACAATAACTAGAAAGCTGCGATTTTCTTAATAAATTGCTAATAAATTCAAAATAAATCATACAACATGCAATAGGCGTAGATCTTACTCATAAATCATAGGCGCATCATTTTATTGAAGATCCATAGCTTTTACAATGCAAAAGATTGAATAGATGAATAGAATAAGATTTATTTCAAAGAACCTGATTCTCCTTGCCAAGCGCCAAAAATAACTGAGAAAGAATGTACGACTGAAAGGATAGATGGATCTCCAGCCTTTGAAACGTTGCAGAAGCTCTCAATAACCTAGCCGCCTAAGATCCCTCTGCCAGAGACTAAAAGTGAAAGCGTATCTCTCTGAAAAGAATAGTACGGCCCTGCTGGTACAACAGTACGGCCTATACAACAACAAGAGAATAAAGTACGGCCTTTAGTATGAATGCCAGATCGCTGATAAATAAGCTTTAGAATATTCGCCCCTGTTTGCTGATGAAGTTCTCTGTAAACCCTGAATAAATGAATCAATGAACTCAATCTGTAACTTCTGAATGAAGTCACCAAGATGCAATCTTCAACTGATATTGCACAATCTCAGTATGCCAAACTCTGAAGAGGTATCGTTCTCCAGAATCGATTCGTCTGCCAGAAACCCTAGGTTTTGCAAACTCCAATGCTCAGAGCAAAAAGTAGACAAATTAGAATAACATATCATAATGGTACGATTTGTCCTTTCTGAGAATATATACTTCCTTTGAAAAATTCGACCCAAGCTCACTTTTAAATAATCATTTAAATTAAATGACCAAATTCGCCTTTTAGACTTAGGATAAATAATAATTAAATGACGTCTCATAAATGAATAATAATTATTCATTATGTCAAATATATCACTTTATTATAAAGTATTAAAAATACTTTATAATATACCATTTAATTATTAATATTTAAATATATTAATAAAGTGACTTTAATATAAAGTCAAAATATTAAATATTCAATAATCATTAAATACTCCTTATTTCTCCATCTGACCATCAAACTGAAGAACTGGGTCGACTCTAAGCTGACCACCTGAACCAAGTGCCCTGCCCAAAATAGCAGCTTCCGCTTGACCTAACTTTCTAAGAATAGAAACTCCCAGAAAAAACCACTCTGAAAGATTCTGCGAAGGCCCAACCTAAAACAACTGCAACAATGAAGCTCCAGAACACTGGGTAAGTACCTCAATTGATCCTCTGCACACATCTGTCAGCCTACGAGGATCAGAATGATAGGCTCACTCCTCGACAAACAATGTCAGCTAAAACGGGGACATTATAGTCCGCCCTCCCTGAAATTGCTTGTCCTCAAGCAATCTCTGCAAATATGGATGCACCGCACCACCTGGATCCCAAGGATAGTGCCAGACAATGTTCCTACTGGCCACAACTGACTCCTGTAACCCCCACAACTAATCAACAAGAATAGAATACCATTCCCTATCAACCTCAGTGTTGTCTGTCATAGGATCAAGAAACTCAGGAGAAAGCAAGTCAAACTGCAAGCAATACTTACTCCCTAAGACTACACGAGATATACTGTCATCCAACATATCAAGCACGTGCATACCAGAACTGTGCACCTGAAATAAATCGTGTACGTGTGGATCAAACATGAAACCATATACACTCTGCACCGTGTACTCACCATAAAACTTCTCTGAAAGCTGAGTCTAAAATCCCAGTGCACTAGTAGGATCCCAAACACTATCAACATTCTTCTCAAGACCAAGATCAGGAGAGTTACCCACATCAAACTCAAAGAGCGGATTGTCGTATGACGATATAACATTCATCTCAAACAATGGGTTGGTCACAAACGGAACCAAACCACTAGGCTGATCCCAAATGACTGCCTCAGAACCCCCGGGTACTGAGCATAACCATGCCTAGTTTGCACAAAATCCTCCTCTACCTTCTCGCTCTTCCCACTAACGAGAGAGATAGAGCAAAGGCTGCCATCTGTAATTCCCCTCAACACATATTTCTTGCCCTGTACCTCAAATCTCATCTCCATTTTAGTCAAGTTGAGGGTGAACACACTAATGTCCTGAAGCCATCTCATACCCAACACTAAATCCATCCCACCTAGGTTGACTACATAAAATTCTGCCTGTAACTCATAATCATTTAGCATGAGGGTGAGATTACAAATTCGTCGAGTGCAAGTGAGTGTATATCCATCTGCCACCCGAACTCTGAATCCAGCGAAGTCCTCTGTATGGAGCCTGCATCTGTTGACGAAGCTCTCGTCAATGAAATTGTGTGTGGCTCCGGTGTCAAGCATAGCAACACATCGTTGTCCATCCACTAATCCCCTAAACCTGAATGAATCATCCCGTACACTAGCAGATAATACCAACGGGGATAGGTTGGCATCGAGCCCAAACTCCATAGAGGCATTCCCCGCCTCTGCATGTTCTGAAACAACCTGCTGGTCTGAATCCTCAGACTCGTCATCTTCATAGTAAACCCACATGGCGCGGTTGGCTCTGCCCTTTGGTCTCAAAGGACAATCATGCTCCTTGCTGTAGGGTTCTTTGCACCAATAACAAAGTTGTTTCCTTCTCAATTCATCACGAGTTGCATCATCAATTCTTGCAGCTGTTTTCCTTTTTGGTTCTGCAACTGGTGTATGACTCTCCTCAATAGGCAAGCTGTTTGTTTTAGACTGAAATTGTTTCTTCGGAGCAGCAAGCTCCATACTCCTTGCCTTCCGCATCACCTCCTGAAGAGTAGGAGGGTCAAAAGCCTTTACCCAACCTCTCATAGGTTCTGTCAAACCCTCAACGAAGAGTATAATGAGTCTCTGTTCTGAAATACCAGTCACCATGACTACCACTCTCTGAAACTCACCGATATAAGAATCCAAACTACCTGTCTGCCTGAGCTGAGCTAGCTCTCTGAAATAAAGTTCCGGACCCTTCTTATCAAAGCGCTCTATGAGCTTGCTGGTGAACTCCTGGTAAGTATTGACTGCATGATGGCCAAGCATGTACATGTTGTGATGCCACCAATCATGCGCTATTCCATCAAGATGCAATGTAGCAAATTTAATGGCCTCGTCCTCCTGCATAGGCCTCAGTGATAAGTAGTTGTCCAATTTTTGGACCCAAGACCTCGCTGATATCTTATCAGACCCATCAAAATATGGCAAGGTAATCTTGCTAACAGCATACTGCAAGTCCCTGTTCACCTGTGGCTGCGGCTGCTGATGCTGAGGGGGTCTACGGTCAAATCTGCCTCCTCCTCTGGGTTTATGGACATCCATAAACTCATGAAACGATAATGCCTGCCTGATCTCAGGTGCTAGTGATAGGTACTCACCATGAAACTTCGTCACATCTGCCACTGACATGCCATTATGTGGCTGAAACTCCTGATGCTGCCCCTGCTGCTCTGCCCCTGGAGTCGGAGGTGGAGTCTCTCTAGGTAAGAATGTAGGCTGTCCAGGCCTACGCTCCTGATAGATCGGTGACGGCTGTCATGGTACTGATGCCAAAGGCTGATCTACTGGTGCAGTCCCACTCGTCTGTCCAATCTGTATATAATGAGGCTGTGATGGAGTATACTGCCTAATGGTTCCCATCAACTGGGACATCATGTCCATCATGTTATCGTGTCTACGTCTAAACTCCTCATCTGTAATATCTCCCTCTGCATGTGCCTTCCCTGGATCCCTACGAGTCTCTGAGGAATTCTCACGATCTGCCATTAGGGTTGCAACACTGTTTTCATTGCTGTTAGAGCTGGATCTGTGAATACCAAGTACTCCTAACACTGTCTCACCTTCAGGAATCGGTGGACCTGTCCAATCTTCAACTCTGCCTATCCCTACACCTTTAATATAGTGAATAGTATCTCTGCTCATGAAAAAGCAACCAAAAAGCACATTGTATTCTGAAAAAGCAACTGAAAAAGTATAGGATGGCAGGAAATCTGTGCTCTGATACCACTGTTGGAACCCTGGTGGTTCTCAACCCAAACCCTTGATTGAATATTTTGGTTTTTGCAAGTTTTTGTATTTTTTTGTATTTTTTGAGGTTTTTGGACAATAACTAGAAAGCTGCGATTTTCTTAATAAATTGCTAATAAATTCAAAATAAATCATACAACATGCAATAGGCGTAGATCTTACTCATAAATCATAGGCGCATCATTTTATTGAAGATCCAGAGCTTTTACAATGCAAAAGATTGAATAGATGAATAGAATAAGATTTATTTCAAAGAACCTGATTCTCCTTGCCAGGCGCCAAAAATAACTGAGAAAGAATGTACGGCTAAAAGGATAGATGGATCTCCAGCCTCAGAAACGTTGCAGAAGCTCTCAATAACCTAGCCGCCTAAGATCCCTCTGCCAAAGACTGAAAGTGAAAGCGTATCTCTCTGAAAAGAATAGTACAGCCCTGCTGGTACAATAGTACGGCCTGTACAACAGCATCAAGAGAATAAAGTATGACCTTTAGTATGAATGCCAGATCACTGATAAATAAGCTTTAGAATATTCGCCCCTGTTTGCTGATGAAGTTCTCTGTAAACCCTGAATAAATGAATCAATGAACTCAATCTGTTACTTCTGAATGAAGTCACCAAGATGCAATCTTCAACTGGTATTGCACAGTCTCAGTATGCCAAACTCTGAAGAGGTATCGTTCTCCAGAATCGATTCGTCTGCCGAAAACCCTAGGTTTTGCAAACTCCAATGCTCAGAGCAAAAAGTAGACAAATTAGAATAACATATCATAATGGTTTGATTTGTCCTTTCTTAGAATATATACTTCTTTTGAAAAATTCGACCCAAGCTCACTTTTAAATAATCATTTAAATTAAATGACCAAATTCGCCTTTTAGACTTAGGAGAAATAATAATTAAATGATGTCTCATAAATGAATAATAATTATTCATTATGTCAAATATATCACTTTATTATAAAGTATTAAAAATACTTTATAATATACCATTTAATTATTAATATTTAAATATATTAATAAAGTGACTTTAATATAAAGTCAAAATATTCAATATTCAATAATCATTAAATACTCCTTATTTCTCCATCTGACCATCAAACTGAAGAATAGGGTCGACTCTGAGCTGACCAACTGAACCAAGTGCCCTACCCAAAATAGCCGCTTCCGCCTGACCTAACTTTCTAAAAATAGAAACTCCCAGAAAAAACCACTCTGAAAGATTCTGCGAAGGCCCAACCTGAAACAACTGCAACAATGAAGCTCCAGAACACTGGGTAAGTACCTCAATTGATCCTCTGCACACATCTGTCAGCCTACGAGGATCAGAATGATAGGCTCACTCCTCGACAAACAATGTCAGCTAAAACGGGGACATTACATTCTATAGGATCAACTGGATCAATAGTCTTGGCCAGTTCGTTGGACTCCCTCTGAATGTCAAGAGTATGATCAAGAGATACATCCATATCCTTAGAAGTCTCCTGATCCTCACTGTCTATCTCCATGTAAGTCCCTTTAGATCTTTTGAAGGCTACTTCCTCTTCAAAGGAGACATCCTTGCTAATCTCCATCTATTTCTTCCCTAGAATATAAACTTTGTAGGCCTTTGAAGACTCACTGTATCCCACAAATATACCCTTGTTGCTTGAAGGTTCTAGTTTTGATCTTTTATCCTTGGGTACATGAATGTAAATAGGAAAACCAAATATTCTTAAGTGACTAACCTCAGGTTTCACACCTGTGAAGGCCTCCTCAGGAGTCATGTTTCCCAATATCCGATGAGGGCTTATGTTTTGAACATACACCATGGTTCTGGAAGCTTTTGCCCATAGGAAACTTTGTAAACTCTGATCATGAATCATAGCCTTGGTTGCCTCTACTATGGATCAATTCTTTCTTTCAACAACTCCATTTTGCTAAGGGTTGTATAAAACACATAACTCCCTCTTGATCCCTGCCTCAATGCAGAAATTATGAAATCCTCCAGAAGTGTACTACCCTCCATTATCCAATCTTAGAACCTTAATCCTTTTCTCGGACATGTTTTCAACTTGAGCCTTGAATTCTCTGAATCTATCAAGGACTTCCTTAGAATCCTTGGATTTCAAGAAGTAAATCCAAGTCTTTCGAGAATAATCATCAATTAAAGTCACATAGTACCAAAATCCACTCAAAGATTCCACAAACATTGGTCCACATAAATCAGAATGAACAAGATCTAAAATCCCCTTTGATCTACTACCACTATTGTGAAAGGGACTCTTGATATTCTTACCAAGTGCACATCCTCTACAGATGCCATCATGCTCTAAATTAAACTTTGGAAGACTAGTAACCACCTTCTCCATAGAGGGAAGAGCTCTAAAATGTAAGTGAGCAAGTCTCCTGTGCCATAGCTCACTTAAACTGATAGAGTCATGTAATAATGCCTGAACTGGTCAAAATTATAATCTATATAGGCTCTCTTGATGAACACCAATCATACGAGCTGATTTTATGTTAGAGTTCTTGGGCCATGCAAGAACTTTCCCTTTAGAAAAAGAAACCTTGTACCCTTTGTCCTCCAAGGCTGAAATGGAGACAAGATTTCTTTTGATCCCTGCTACGAACAAGACATCACTCAAATGAAGAGGGATACCTGAATCTAGCTGGAAGGAAGTGGCCCCAAATCCCTTTATAGTATAACAAGCATCATCTCCAATTATCACTTGCAAGTTAGACTCTTTCTCCACTAAGTCTATAAGATGCTCTTTGTAGCCTGTAATGTGATGTGAAACACCGCTATCTATCAACCAAATGTCATTGTGAGTTGGAACATTAATTGAAAGAGTGGAGATGAATAGAAATCCATCTGAATTGTCTTTTGAATGACTAGATTCCTTCTGAGGTGACTCTTCATCAATATCAACAGTAGAAACATGCTGCTTCAACTTTAATTTTCAATCTTGAGCAAAGTGACCATACTTGTCACACTTGTAACATTGAATGTGAGAGAGATCCTTCTCTGGTTCAGGGACAAAATTTTATTTTGTCTCTATTCCTCTTGAAGGTGCCTCTTTTTCTTTCTCTTCCTTTTCCTCTAGAAGCATGTGCAACAAGTACATGACTTTTTTCATTATGAGAGTTTCGCCCATTTCCTCTTGCTGCCAATCGAGATTCTTCTTGAATAAAATTAGCTCGAAGATGATCAAACTTGGGAAACTTAGATCTCCCATTGATGCTCTAAATAAAAGGCTCCCAAGATTAAGGAAGACCATTCAGTTCCAACATAACCAGATCTTTGTCTTCAACTATGTCGACAATAGTGCATAACTGATCTCTCAAATCAGAAATCTTCATGAAGGAGGAAATGATTGAATCTCCCTTAGCCATTTTTATATGATGGAGTTGTTGTCTCAAAGCAAGGGCTTTGATGGCATTGTTGATCTCATACAATCCTTTTAAAGCCTCAAACATTTCTTTGGTTGTCTTCATCTTGGAGATAATCAAAACTAGGTGATCCTTCACAGAGTCTATCATGATCTTTCTAGCCTTCATGCCATTTTTCTTCCACTGAATTTTCTCTGTATCATCAGATGGCTCAGGCATATCATTTTCCACGAAATGCAGAAGATCATTCTCTTCTAAGGAAATGAGAACCCTGAATTTCCAAGAGTTGAAGTTTGATGCTCCATCAAGCCTATCTTCTACCTTGACATTGGTCACCATCTTCTTTTCTTTGAGAGGCCTGCCCTAAATAATGAGTTGTCTTATATTGCTTAGCCAAATTTGATAAGATCTTTTCTAAACCCGCTCTGATACCATGTTAGTTTTTAGATCAGAAATGTAAATAAGCAGAAAATACAACACATAGAACAATGAAAACAGTATTTTACCTTGGGAAAACCCTCCTACTTGAGGGTGAAAAACCCAACAAGATATTCTCTTATAAATTAGAAAAATAAGTGCATAAATAGCACACAAAATCAAGCCCTAGAAAAAGGCCGAGTCTCATACAATGAATAATGAAACTTCTCCTTGAAGCAACTATTGAATACACAAAATAATGACACTTCTCCTTGAAGTGAATCTGCTGCTTAGAAGGAAAACTTGTTGCTGAAGAATTTGAATTGGAATGGAATGATTTGATGTTAAAATTAGGAGACTCTTTCTCCCTTATATAGCAAGCTAGGCGACCTCCCTTTAGGGCCGACCTAGAAAAATACAAAATTTGTTTATAATGCAAAGGCCGACTTGCCTTGAATTAATTATATTTAAGAGAAAATATCTCTCGTCACTACAAAACACTAACAATATGGATGCCAACGTGCCAGAGAGATGCCAACGCACTATGCTATAGTCCTAGACCCACATTTCCATCCTCAAACTGAGAGCTATCTGAGGTATACTTTAGACTCCAAAAACTGGCTCGTCTAGCCCCAAGTAGAATTTTGGGTTTGTAGAGTGATAAAAGTACTACATAGTGCTCTTCATTCTCGATCCTCACACCAAAACATCCCCTTAGAGTGAGGTAAGTTAGGGTAGCCCTCCACTCCGTTCTCCATGACCTAGGGCCTTGACGTGGTTGGTCCCTCTCTCTTACAACAAGATAAGATGATAATCCTTTTTTTCTCTAGATTCTCTCTTGGTTATCTTCAAATACTTATGGGCTATAAAGATCAAGTATGTCTATCTCTCATCAGCTAGGAGATGTTCAACATTCACCGACAAATTTTCAAACATAATTATTCTATAGAAGCTTGCACCAATGTAATTACTTCATACTTCTAGACCTCTCACACCACCAAGAAGAAGATGATGCCTCATTCAATCATATTCCAATCTCATCTGGTAGGCCAACGGGGCATTATAGACCTAGTGATTCACAATGCTTCACACTTATTGCACACTTCTTTACGATTTTTAGTATTAAGATTATTTATTCATAATACTAAATTTTGTTTCCCTATGTGTGACCCACCTATCTTTCATCCTCTTCACACCAGTTCTTTACAACAATTCTTTTATCCTTTTAGTTTTACTTTAGTTTGTGTATTTTTTAGGATATTTTTTTATTCTCCTCTTCCCTTCTTTGTACCTTTTTTAGTCATGTGGGACATTATTAGCCTTCAATGGATACTAATATATAAAATAAATTAAATTATGTTACATGATTTTCATTTTCTATTTGTTAATGTAACAACCTTGTTGAAGCCTTAATATTTAATATTTATATTATTTTGGTTACTTTGTCATACCTACAAATCTACCATCTACACTTTAATTATAAAAGCTATCATTATACTTTGTTTTCATATTTTATTAAGCATATATTTTCAAGTAAAAAATATATAACATAACTATTTCCTCTTGTGATCGCATCTTTGATTTCATATATTCTTAGTAAAATTATTGCTATATATGTATTTGAATTGTAATAAATATTTGCTGACTTTTTTTTATCATTTCCTTGAATATATTGCACTAATTTAGTAAATGTCATCATTAGACTTATGTTGACTTGAGAATGTTGCATGGAGGCATTTTCTATGTTAGCAAAGGAGCCAACTAAGCCATGTGACATTGAAAAAAACTACTATAATGCACATGATATTTAATGTACATAGATCTTTTTATTAAAAATTGACCATCATACAAAGAGTAAGCATGTAACAATGGAAATATTAATGTAATTCATTTGGTCTTCTTTACCATTGTACAATTTGAATAAAAAAACAATCAAACCTATTAGGAAAGGATATGCAAAATGTAGTATAGTAATGGATTATGCAATAACTCGTATAATAGGTCTTTTTTTAGAGCTAGTTTAGATAAAATTGTTTGATTACTCCATCATTTGTCCTACATGCATATTTTTTTTGGGTTTTTTATTGTTTGATAGTATTTTGAGGATACAATTTTCTATTTTTTATTGTTTTTACGAAATTTGTGAATTCCAAGTTTTGTATTATTTACATATATAATTTTACATGTTGTAATATAATTTAGCGATGTCTTTCACATTTGAATCTTTGATAAAAATATTAAGGATATTTTTGTTAGTGTAGTGTTAAGTTTTCACTTAGGGTTAATCACGTAGGTGTTTTTTTCCCGTATCGAGTAGTTGTTCACCTGTCACATATTTCATGTCTTTAAAAGGCTCGTATACTATGTAATTTATCATCTCATCTGAATATATTTTCATCTCTACTGAAATAGCATTGTGCTTGTCTCGTCTATGAAGATTTATTCGCAGATTGTGCTCCTAGGAGGTAGTTGAGACCAACATGGTATCAGAGCCTTCAACTTGCACCTCCTTCTGCCATTGAGAATTTTCATCTAATTTTTTTTGAGATCATTATTCACAAAATACATTCAAAAGAATGTTCATCTTTATCAATTTCGCTGCCAGACCACATTGAGATTGTTGTTTTGTTGGGCCATCTATGATAGAGTCTAATCATTGGTGGCCTTGGCGTTCGAAAAACACATAGCCCGATCTGTGTCAAGGCACATTTTTTACCAGAAGAAGCATGATTTTCCCATAGAAGGCTCGGGCTTGTTGTCTCTATGAAGTCTTATCCCAGTGTTTTGGATTTTTTATTAGCGCTCTAACTTTGGTAGTTGAAAAACTTCATCTTGCCTCTAGTTTTTTTAACCTCTGAAATTGGAAGGTGCAGATTCATTTTAGAGTACTTGGAGTGTATTTCAACAGTCCCATGCAATATTTCATTCAACACGGGATTCACATGTGAAAGGTGCAAATTCAAACTAGACATCACGGGAACTCTGTCGGAGCCAACTCCATTCATCGAGCTAGGAATGTTGTACACTGTCCCAGATAATATTTCCTACATAACACTTCTCATGGGTAATATATTTTAGTGCAAACTTTATCAAATCCAAAGTTTTTTCCAAATCTTTTGTTTAGGGCTTCAACTTTGCTCGAGCAACATGAAGTGGAGGCAGGCCCGTGCAGATTGTTTGGGTGTTGCTTTGAACCTAATTTTGGATTTTAGTCCCACATTGGAGACCCTCTCACGTGGCTTTGGACTTCATGAATTGGAAGATTGGCTTGCCACTTGGTGCTTGGTGTAGCTTGCCCACCAATTTGAGTATTTTATTGAGGTACTTTTGAATATTTTGCCAATTTATGCCATTTTTTTTTGCATTTTTGCAAAGTAATTTCTTGGAAATTTGGTGGTTGAGAATTGAAAAACTCCTTGTATCCATTCTAGGGGCTGTATAGAGCTTTTTAGTCCTTTGTGTATGTCCTTGTAAATCATATCGAACCTAAGGATTGAATTGCTCACTCCACACAACTATCACATATGAAAGCTCAAAATATCATAGTTGTTGCAATCTAGGGGGCTTTGGAAAATGTTATATGTTGATCAACTTGAGTTCACAAAACCATTTGAGCAATTTGTTCATAGGAAAAAAAATGGATGAGGCTAGAGGACACATAGGTCTCCATGTGTCTAATAATTTGTTGTTTCACATTACAGAGTGTAAGATGCCTAAATAAGTATGAGATAAGCTTGCTGAGTTGTATGGTAAAGTCAATCAGTTCAAAATCTTGTAACTTGAAGCCGATCTCATCTCTCTCTCCCCAAATTCCTGTCCCACTATTTAGGATTTCCTTGCATAGTTCAAGTTGATTTTTTCACAATTGAAAGGATGTGGTCATACCAAAAAAAAAAAGGAGTGTATTTTCTTGATCTTGTCAAAACTAAAAGGTCCCTTTCAAGTATTTGCCTCTACCTTCTATTCTACTATGGACGTCATGGGAGAAGATCATAAGATGCCTTCAATTGAGGAGTTTTGTGATAGATTGATTAGGGAGCAGACCAAGTTGATTTAGATAGATGCTCTTCCTAAGATTCATGCCTTGATGGCTCAATCTTCAAGTGGCAAGAACAAGAAACATAATAAGGATTCTAAGGCTAAGATAGAGTCTAATGAGTCTTCCACCTCTTCAAAAGAGGACAAACCTAAGAAGGAGAAGTTAAGTTATGTGTATTGCAAGAAGAAAGGTCATGATGAACACTATTGTTATACAAAAAAGATTGATGAGCTTTCACATCTTCAGAAGAATAATATTTCACTGCCCTCGTAAGTGACTCCTTCTACAACCTCTCCATCTACATGACCTTCATCTTCATCCAAACCTACACTATTAGGGAATGTAGGATTTTCAAATGGAATGAAGGGTAAAGAAGATAAACTCTACATTGTCAAAGGACATGCGTTGGTAACTGAACTACAATTCATTCTGGTCGTGATAGGTGGTTTTTGGATTCAAGAGCATCTCACCACATGGGTTTTACTCCCTATCCTTTTTTGATTCTTCATCCTACTAATAATTCTAAGATTTTGCTAGAAGACAGTAAGTTTTTGGATGTTGCGGGGATAGGTAATGTTAAGATTGGTGATGGTTGTTTCAAAGATGTCCTGTGTATTCCTATTTTATACACAAATCTACTTTCCATCTATCAGATTACTCATGGTGAGGTACCTAAGACTATAGAGTTCACTACAGATTCTATTTTCATTAGAGGTTGATACTAGAAAATTCATTGTTGTTGGTGAAGTTGATCATGAGTCTTGTCTCTATGCCTTTTCTCATTTTGTTGATGATGATGATTATGAGCCTCACACCCCTCTTGCTAGTGTTGATAGCAATTCCTTGGGAGAGATTGGTCATTTGAATTTTGGAGTTCTTCAAACCTATGTTGATTCATCTCCTATTGCTTCAAAGGTTGGTTCTTCATCACAACGAGATGTTTTTGATCCTTCAGAACATTCTTTGTGGGATAGTCACTTGACAGGTCTTGCAAAGTTGTTTTGTGAATCTCACATTTCTGATTTGGATGATGCATTTGAGGGTATATCCCTTATTTTTTATGACAATATATGCACTAATGTCACACCATTTGTGTCTTTGGAGATTGTTGCTTCAGAGTTTCCACATGATCTTATTGAACCACTTTCTCCAGTTGAGGTTTCACTTGATCACATGATGTGACATTTGGTTATGTGGAGGCACCTGGATAGTTTTCAGAGGCATCTTTCATGTTGATTCTTCCTCTCCCTTCTCTTGTTTTAGAGTTGGAGTTTCTCTTGCATAAGTGGTTGTTTCTACCTAAAGGGAGGCATGATGTTTTCTGACATGAGATATTCTTTAGACTTCTAGGATCAACACGGGAGTTTCTTCATCATGGGGGGATCTTTAGCATTTTCTATGGGGAGGCTACATAGTCTCTCTCCTTTTGTATCTTGTTGAGATTAGTGACAAGATTTGTCCTTGGGGGGTCTTGTGAAGTCCTCCTTTCACTTTTCCAACTTTCATTTTTTTCTTTTCAACATTTTCTATTTTTCTCTCTTTTGGAGAGGGTTTTTTTCCCACAGAGTTTTTCTCCTTTTCTCCAGTTGTGAGAGATTTATTTTTCTTGCATTTGTAGTTGTGCATGGGTACCTAACATGGCCTTCTAGTTGGGACCCATTTTGCATTTCATTTTGCATAATAATTCTCCCTAATTTTGCACTTAAGGGGGGGGGGTGTTAGTGTAGTGTTAAGTTTTCACTTAGGGTTAATCATGTAGGCAGTTTTTTCCTGTATTGGGTAGTTGTTCACCTGTCACATATTTCATGCCTTTAAAAGGCTTGTATACTACGTAATTTATCATCTTATCTGAATATATTTTCATCTCTAGTGAAATAGCATTGTGCTTCTCATATGTGAAGATTTATTTGTAGGTTGTGCTCCTAGGAGGTAGTTGACACCAACAATTTTTAACCTAATAAGCACTTTTATGATGCTTCTTATGAATGGGTGGGAAGGAGTAGAGGATGGAATGGGAAAATAATTGGTAATGGGTTGTGTGTAAGTGGATAGTTATGGAATTTTATAGGAAGTTAGTATTAGTTGGAAATGGGCAGTGGAATGATATATATGTGTAAGAGATATATGTGTGTGGGGTTAGGTGTAATGATGGATGAAACAATAGGGGGACATAATGAAGTACATGAATAAGAAAAAATATGAAAGTTATAGCAAGTGGAAGAGAAAAAAATATGAAAGTTATAGCAAGTGGAAGGGAAGAAGTAGGAAGATGAAGATGGAATGTGGGAAATTGGGAGTGAGAGAGAAGGATGGTAGGAGATACATGAGAAAGAGATCAAGGATAAAATTCATGGTGGGGATAGTGTCCTCAATAATTGTACTAATAGATTTTAACATGTTCAAGCCAAAAGAATTGGTCACAAGGATTATTTGATTCATCGACCAAGAATCATGCATGTGCATCATCATCTTTTTAAGGTCCTACTTCAAGAGTTGTAATTATAAAAGCATTTCAATATTATTTTGATTCTCTATTTAATTTAAACTAAGAACTATGATCATATGTATCCTCATCATTAAGGTGGATATATATGGTTAAATTCTGTATAATAGTCATGCCAGGATAGGTCATTGTGATGGAGGGGTTTAACCTAGGACTTCAATTAAGGGGAATATGTATTGTAAAATTTTCTTTAGCATGTAAAGATAAAATCAATGACCAATAAACACATAAGAACTATCAATGAATGCATTATATAGCAGATCTAGAAATAGAAAACTATGAAGGCTCAACCTAGGGATGTGATCTAGACTATGTAAGCAATGTCAAGGTTCACTAATTTAAATAAAGGAGAAAAAATACTTCTAAAACATGTTGCATATCTAATTAAAATAACCCTAAAAATAAATAATTAGATCTTTATCCAAGAGTCAATAATTGAGTGGGTAGATAGATAAAATAAATTGGCTATTTTCAATTATTGTGTGACTGTCTTTTAAGTTTGATTTGTTGATGTATTGTAGTAGTTAACTATGACTATAAATTTGGGTTATGGATCAACAATTAGATGGAAATACAAATTTTCTACTATAAAGGTGTCATTGTAAATAGGCCACTCCTTGTAGTTTAGTGCTAGAGTAATTCATATCATGTAGATCATTCCCTTTGTTGTGACTGAGATTGGACTTGATGTAAAAATTTGAATAATCTTAGCTTAAAATTTTTTTTGGGTTGACAAGCATAATGGATCCTAATTTCAAGTGAGGGGAACCCTAGGTTTATCTTAATTTTAGTTAAGCTCCTAGAATTAAGTGCAAGCTTTTAGTCATACCAATCATTGACTGACGATATAACATTCAAATGTATTAAGGTAGTGCAAGGTGAAAAATTGTATATGCTACAACTTCAACATTATAGTTAGAGCTTAAACTATTTATCTCCCATAGTATGTTTATAGTCTCACTCGTCCCTATACTATCCTCTATCCTACACTTGGTGCCAATGTGTGCTTATTCTTTATATGTGTGTCTTTTTCTTTATAGTTAATTATGTGTATTTTTTGTACTATTCTAGTGTCATGTCTTCATTCTAACAACATCTCTATCCTTGTTGTCTAAGGATGAAAGTATTGTTGGGAAAATGTGTCTCAACCTTGTAAATACATAAGGTATTGTTGATACATAGTGAAGGGGGGTGCAGGGGGTGTACCCCCTGTAAGGTCCGAGGGGACCAAATCCCCCCACAATAGGGGGTCCAGGGGACACAATGCCCCCGAAAGCAACATTTTATGTATATTTTATTATTGTAAATCTATACTGTTCATCATTAGGTCTTAGATCTAATTGTCGATATTTTTTTGGTTGACTTGCCCTAGAAGGCAACCCTATTTTATGAGGGTGTTGTGTTACGACTGTGTATTGTGATGTATTTTAAGAGTCTAATAGCGGTCATGTTGCCTTTGGATCTCTACTTGGTGATACTCTTGTGAGAAGCTTGCTTTGCAAGTAAACTTTAATCTTTGTGATTTCCAAATAATATATTGGGTAGCTTTTGGAGCTGTGTGGGGTTTTTCTCTCGAAAGGGTTTTCACCATGTAAATCATTGTGTTGTGGTATGCATGATATTTATGTTTATTTATTTTTAAGTTTTTGTAATTGTTAAAGCTTTGTAAAAGTTTTGCATTTTCCTCCTCCAAAGGGTCATCCAAAGTAAGCTCGCAAACATAAAGACATGCCAATCAACAGAGTATGGGGGATCACATTATGCACATGCAATCACACAAAGAAAAGAAGACATAACACTAGTATGAAACATGCAATTTGACCTATAGCAAGTGGTTTGGATCCAAATCTTGTTCATCATATATGGAAGGTGAATGACTAGCCAAAGGGGCAACATCGAGTTGCAATCTAGGAAAAGGCTATCTAACCCCTTTCCCCCCAAATGTAGGGCAAGGATGAGCCAAGATAGGTAATGAGAATGTGGTCCTTGCAATATAGAAATGATTTGCATTAAATGTAATGTATGTAATAGTGAGTATGCTATGATTCTACAATAATCACATGGCAAGGAGCAAAGTGTATGCATGCTAAGGAACTATATCAATGATCTCAAATCCATCAAGGATCCTCTTCAAAGCACAACACTCATCAGGAGTATGGCTAAAATTTCTATGAAATTGATAATGAAATATGTTTTTTACTTTTCCTTTATGATCTTCTTTAATAGGTGGTAATGTTATGAGTCCTTGGTTAAGGAGTGTGTGTAAGGCTCTTTCATTTTTAGACATTGGACAAGGACATTTCATCTTCTTAACTTTGTAGGGCTTGGGTTTCTTACTTGATTGGGGAACTTGTTGAGGTAGAGGATATAAGGTTACTTGATCATGCTCATGAGGCCTTAATTGGTGCTGTGAAACAATTTTGTGAAAGAGAATACCTTTCCCACTAGGAGAGGTAGCGGTAGAAGTAGATCCTTGATATATTAGTACCTTGGTGTCTTCTGATGGTTGTTCTAGCCATTAATGGATTCCATATTCATTAGGTATATCACATCCTTGTTTGCTTGAGATTTAGAAGCCTTGACCATAACTCTCTTTTGAGTTGATGGGTGTATTAGTAACTCAATGAGGATAGGATAAAAGAGTATCACTATTGTCCTTGTTAACAAGTTCTTTCATGATTGATGGTGGACGCTTGCTTTGTGTTTCAATTTTGGGATGCAAAAGGTTGAACTTATCAAGTGATGGGATGATATGAGGTGTTTGCATGGATGGATAAAAGGATGTGTTATTCTCAAGGTTGCATAGGGAGTCTTGTATGAATTGTTGCATGCTATTTTCATCTTGGCCTAAGATGTCCACCTTACAAAAACATTCATTAGAAGGTGAAGGTTCATGAGTGTTATCAATTACATTAGGGTCATCTCTAATAGACAACATGAAACATCAACTAGGGAACTTAAGGTCATCCATCAATTGAAAAAACACATCTCCATAATGAATTTTAATGCAAATTTTCAAATCTGAAATGATAATTGACTAATTGTAAAATGCAAGAACCTCAAAATGATATCTTTTGAATGTAAATTTTATGTTTTAACAAAGCACTTGTGTTGAAAAATTAACTTGAATGCAAACAATTTCAAAAAAATGTAACTCTAGAAACTGAAATTGAGATATGAAAAACAAGATGTAAAGCAAATAGAGATAGATTAATGCCAAAAAATTTAGGAAATGACTTGTATAAGGACAAATTTTCCCTAGGGTGAATGGGTCCTTGCACAAGGGTTGAAAAAATTAATATTTGGGTTTCAAAGTTGATGTTTAAGGTCTCTTATTCAAGTTTTAAATAGACACTTTCAGTTATAGATTTCTAAATTTTTATAATGAAATGCAAGTGCAATTTGATAACAAACAAGAAAAATGAAAACTTTCTAGATGCAATTTTTTTAAATTTTTTGATGTAAATGATTGAAAAACACCAATATGTAGATTATTATGTAGACTGGATAAAATATGTATGCAATTTTTTTTATTTTTGAGGTTTTAAAGGATGCAAAATACAATTTTAAAACACTAAATGAAATGCAAACCAATGCAACTTTGAAAATGCTAAATGAGATGCAATGCAAACTAATGCAAAATCCTACACCTATGGTTTGAAGGATCTCCAAATCAGAAAGACTATAGTGTAAGAATGTTGAGTTCACTAATATGAAACATCTAAAAATGGAAGAGAGGGAATAAATGATTCACCAAAATGAAATGATGATCTAGAACACCCTCAATTTTCCTAGTTTCATATGAAAAAAGGAGAGATCTCTCACAAGGATAGAATTGACTTTCAACCTTGAGGTGAGTCAACACTATGGGGATGGGAGATCTCTAATTTTTTCCTTATGAGAAAATGATTGAAATGCACTTTTGGGAGATGAAAATAAAATGTCTAATGAACTTGAAATTATGTAATGAAAAACTTGAAATGTTGAAATAAAGGATAACACAAATGGCAATAACAAGCTACAGGAAGATATGAGAAGGGTAGATTGATGTGTACATGGCTCCAAAATGGTTGTTGAGTGTCCTGCCAGGACAGATTCACCCTAGGGTGAATGTGTCTTTGTGCAAGGGTCCAAATTTTGATTTCATAGTCCTCTGATCTCGGATCTTAGCTCTCGATTCCTCTAAATTCTATTGTCGGAAAGTCAAAAATAAAATCTGTAAGTGATTTTCCATGGCTTGACAACTTTGATAACAACTTTGACAATTTTGCAAAATTGCTCTTTTGATCCGATTTCAATCCTTCTTCACCTACAAATTTGCACACACAAAAAGAGGGATTTTTTTTTGTTTTTGGGTGAATAGGGGTTTTCCTTGGTCAAACCCTATTTTGGTAATTAAACCAAAGATAATGAAAAATGACAAGGATTGATGAATGAAAAAATCTATGTCACAACTCAACAAACCTTCAATGGTTTCCCTTAGACGACTGAAGTCTAACACATCTCTCTAAGGATTGGATCTTGCTTGAATTGTCTTGAATAATTGCTTGATTTGATGCTTGAATGCTTGCTTAAATGCTTGAGACCTACATCACAATGTTAGCTCCAAAACGCACATAACTTTGACATAATGATATGGTCTTGATCATTGTTGTAGATGCTTAATAAATTTTCTCTTCAATGATATTGACAATAATATTTGCTCACATGAAATTTGGATTATGTGTTAAGTTTGAATTGATAAAATAACTATGTATTTATAGGTGTTTATCTAATTTCCCAAAAATTAGATTCCATAAGTAGACATTTGAAACTTGAATTTGAATTATTAAAATGCCGCCAAAAGCATATTAAAATTTGGGTCTTGGCACTTGAGGACAGATTTTCCCTTGGGCGAATGGGTCCTGAGACCTAAATCTAGGACAATTTCTAAGGTGCTTAAAATAATGTTAGCATTTGTTTAATGTCAGTTTCCCTTTTGGAAAATGAAAATAAAAAGGTTTAGGAATGCATAATTTAGGTCATTAGAAGCTTAATTAAGTCCAATTAATTAAAGGGACCCAAACATAGTGTGAAAGTGTAATGGTGTACATTTTTCTACACTGCATATATAAATAATTATATGTAAATGTAAAATATTTTGAATATATATATATATATATATATATATATATATATATATATATATATATGTAGGAGTATACATATTTAAATAGGATTTTAAAATATTTAGATTTACTATTTTACTTATATCATGAATTTAATATATTGTACATGTATATTAAAATAAATAAATAAAACTATTCGCAAATATTATATTTTAAAATGAATAAATATAAAAAAGAAAAGAAAAAAAAAGAAATTTAAAAACAATTGGAGCAAACCCCTATTGTTGAAGCCCAAGAGGGCTCATGGCGAGTAGGGGCAAAAAAATAGTGGGTTGCGGCCCACTATGGGTGTCGTGACCCCCTATGGGGAGGCGTGATACCTACATGGGTTCGACACCCCCTGTGTAAAAGGCCACATGCCATAAAAAATCTGTATTTTTAAAAAAAATTATTGTGTTAATTTATTTTCTTATGTTCTAGGAACATAACAATTTTTAAAATTTTTTTTTATCAAGATTGTATCTGAAAACAAAAAGAAATTCATTTCTTATGGGGTTCAACTCCCCCAAACAAAAGGGTCGACCCCTTTGTGAAAACACTCATCTACAAGCAAACAAAAAGTGTAAGTTTGATAAATTTAACCCGTGTAAATTTGATTTAATGTTGTGCAAAAAGATGTGTGTGTGTGTGTGTGTGTGTGTGTGTGTGTGTGTGTGTGTATTCATGGTGTATAATAAAATAAATATAGAGATGATAAATATATCTCTCAAATATATTTCAAAAAAAGGAAAGGTATTTTTTTTTTTTGTGTAGTGTAATTTAAATGAATAAATCAATAAAAATAATGAAGTATATACAATTTATACAAAATATACAACATATGAATAAATCGATATTTTTTTGAAGTGTATGTATCATGCATACATAGGATAATAGTTACAAAATTTGACATCAATAGACTTGCACATTTTTTGTTGAATATATTGTCCATTTGCAAACTCATGGAGGTTGGATGGTAGTATTAGCACATACCATTAAACTTGCAAGAAAGCAACATACATATTAAGAAAGTAATGAGCAAAATATGAGAATGGGACTCTATAGTTGAGTAGTCTACTATTCCTCATGTTGGATGTCATCCAAAAAAGGATATGAAAACGAATAAAGAGTATGTGCAGGATCATCATGGAAAAAACAGGCCCTTAAGTGGCGAAAAATTCAGAAAAATCAGAATTAAGCAACTTGACGTAAAAATTTGAATAAATTATCTATATTATTTCAAAAATATGCAAAAATTGAATTTGTAGAAAATTGAATTGAATTTTTAAACTACTAGGTTTATTTAAAAAGGAAAAAAATATTTGGTGAAAATTTGAAATTTCAATGCAGTAGTACTTAAATTTTAGGGAAAAAATAAGTAGGTGTTTGTCTGATCACCCTAACCATAATAAAATGATAATATTTTTTTTATAAGATTTTAGATATAAGTAGAGGACTCATGTCCGATGTGAAGCACATTTTAATTTTTTTTTCTAAGTAAATAATTAATTATGAATTTTTATTTCAACTTTTAAAAAATATAAAAACTTGTATGCCTAACCACCTTAACTTGGTCAAAACTTCATGAAGTTATTTTTTTTTTAATCCTATAGTATACAAAGCATAGAATGTGGCACCTATTTCATATTCGAAAAATGTGATACCGCTTGAAAGTTATAGATGGTTTTCAATCAGGCTATCAATCAGGACTTTATCGTAATTCAAATAGAAAATAAATAATAATTATTTATTAAATTCAAAGTAAAATAAAATTTATATTGGTGGAAAGTTGAGAATCTCTTTTAAAAACCCTTTTTGTTTCATCAATTTTGGGTTAAAAAAAGTCATCAGCCACATACCCTACACATACCCATCATATCGCCACTTTTTGGCACATCATGATCTTGCACATACCCTAAAATAATTCGATAACTTGTGTGGACCAATTGGGACAGGAAGGTTGGTTTCAAATGCACATCTTGGCTCCATTTCATTCAACCTAAAGATAAAGGTGGATTAGGTCTTTGAGACCCCAAAATACAAGGGGTTTTTCTATCAACAAAATGGATAATAAGAGTTGTTTTTGGTAATGAACAATGGAAAATTCTTGTTCGCCACCAAATCATTCATGCTACCATGAACAATAAATGGCAAGGAGTTAAATGGTTGGACAAAGTTCTACTAGCTCCTTTCTTTCGCATTAAGGCATCTTTTCTGTTACAATCTATCTATAAGGATTGGCAACAAGTCTGCAGTTTTTTAAATTGGAGGAGTGATTCATTGCAACATGGTTTTAGTCTCGCCACTTCTATTTGGTGGAACAAGCTGGTTCAATATCATGAACAACTTCTGGTTGTGGTATTTTCTAAACAAACTAAATATCCTTTTAAGAAGGGTGTTCACCAGTTTCATGATATATGGGATTTCAATTCCTTTGAGTGGAAGGATTGGCAAAGTATTAGAAATTATTTTAAATTAAACAACAATGCTCAAAAGTTTTTGATATTTGTGAAATTTTGATACCTATGGAATTACTCATGAAGCTTTGTATGCTTTTTCAATGTAGTTTTTTCAAAGACTGGCAATGGTTGGGTACATATCAATTCTATTGCTTTCCATTGAAGAAAATCTATTTAAATTACTTCAAAAAAGGAAACTTAATCCAAGGCTCAATATGAAATGAAACTGTAGATTTCATGAGGAAAAATGGAGGAATTTGAGTGCTCATATTTGGAAATCTAAAGCTGCAGCCAATGCTCAAATTTTGACATAGAAAATTTTGCATCATAAACTTCCTGTAGGTGACAAGTTGAAATTTTTGAAGCTGCAACTAGCAAAATGTCCTTATTGTTAGCATAATGAGAACTCAAAACATGTTTTTTGGGATTGTGTTCATGCCAAGAAAAATAGAATGTTGTTTTTGTTCATTTTCCTACTATTTTTGGCCATGTGTTGTACAAGAAAGAAGTTGTTTTAGTCATTGGGCTTCAAAATAACTTGGTGGTTGATTCAATAAGGCAATCTATTTTACTTACTATATGGAATTGTGTCAGAACCCTGGTGGTTCTCAAAACGAAACCCAACTGAAGATTTTTGTGTTTTTGCAAATTTTGGTTTTTTTTGTATTTTTGAAGGTTTTCAGAGGAATATCAAAAGTTGCGATTTTACTAAATAATGCTTGGAAAATTCAAATTAAATTCTAGAACATAATATACACTAATATTTTGCTCAATAACAGTAGGCGCATCATTTATTGTTGATTCCAGAGCATGTACAATAATAAATACGGAGATCTGAAAGAGATACAATAAATTTATTGAAAAAAACCTAGTTTCTCTTTAATGGCGGCTGCTGTAATTAATGATGGTACGGCCAGAAAGATTGAAGGAAACTCCAGGCTCGAGAAACAATGCAAACTCTTCAATAATCCCAAGCACCCTTGATCCAATCACCAAACTCTGATGCAAGAAGACGTTTTCTCCAGAGACCATGAAAAGTATGACCCTTTTTGCTGACTGGTACGGCCTGGTACAGTAAGCAATAATATGGTACGGCTTCCAAGAAAACAATGCCAGACCTCTGAAATAAGTCCTCTGATGAAGTCGCCTTATCTGTCTGAAGATTACCTCTGTGAATCTCTGAATAAATAACTCAATAAACCCAAACTGTGATCTCTGGATGAAATCACCAAGTGCAAGCTTCAACTGGTATTTCACAGCCTCAGTCTGCCTGATCTCTGAAGAGTTTTCGTTCTCCAGAAACGATCGTCTGCCAGAAACCCTAGGGTTTGCAAACTCCAATGCTCAGAGCAATAAAGACAAATTATAATAACATTTTCATAATGGTTCGATTTGTCCTTTCTGAGAATATATACTGCCCCTTGAGAAAATTCGACCCAAGCTCTTTTAATTAATCATTTAAATAAAATTGATTTATTTCACCTCTGATACTTAGGAGAAATATTAAATAATTAAAGGGCGCCTCAATTTAATGAATAATAAATATTCACTAAGTCAAAAATTAATACTTTATTATAAAGTATAATAAATACTTTATAACTGGCCAATTTAATTAAATATTTAAATATTTCAATAAAGTGACTTTAATATAAAGTCAAATTATTAAATATTTAATAAATCATTAATTACTCCTTATTTCTCCGTCTGATCAACAAACTGCTGAACTGGGTCGATTCTGAGCTGAATGGTTGAACCAGGTGCCCTGCCCGAAATAGCAGCTTCCGCCTGACCTAACTTTCTAAAAATAGAAAGTTCCTGAAAATGCACTCTAGAAGATTCTGCGAAGGCCCAACCTAACGCAACTGCAAAAGTGGAGCTACCAAACACTGAGCAACTGCCTCTGATGATCCTCTGCACCAACTGTCAGCCTACGAGGATCGAAATAATAGGCTCACTCCTCGACAAAACAGTGTCAGCTAAAACAGGGACATGACAGTCCGCCCTCCCTGAAATTGCTTGTCCTCAAGCAATCTCTGCAAATACAGCTGCACTGCGCCACCTGGATCCCAAGGATAGTACCAGACAATATTCCTGCTGGCCACAACGAACCCCTGTAACTCCCACAACTGATCAGCAAGAATAGAGTACCATTCCCCATTAACCTCAGTGTGGTCCGGCATAGGATCAAGAAACTCCGAAGGAGGCAAGTCAAACGACAAGCAACACTTACCCCCTAAAACTGCACGAGATATACTATCATCCAACATATCAAGCACGTGCATACCACTACTGTGCACCTGAAACAAATCGTGTACATGCGGATTAATCATGAAGCTATACGCACTCTGCACCATATACACACTATGATACTCCTCCGTGAGCCGAGTCTGAAATCCCAGTGCACTAGTAGGATTCCAAATGCTATCATCACTCTGCTCAAGACCAGGATCAGGTGGGTTACCCATATCAAACTCAAAGAGCGGATTGTCGTATGTAGATATAACATCTGTCTCAAACAATGGATTGGTCACAAACGGAACCAACCCACTAGGCTGATCCCAAACGACTCCCTCAGAACCCCCGGGGTACTGAGCATAACCATGCCTGGTCTGCGCAAAATCCTGCTCTGCCTTCTCGCTCTTCCCACTAACGAGAGAGATAGAACGAAGGCTGCCATCTGTAATCCCCCTCAACACATATTTCTTGCCTTGTACCTCAAATCTCATCTCCATTTTAGGCAAGTTGAGGGTGAACACACTAATGTCCTGCAGCCATCTCATACCCAGCACGAAATCCATCCCACCCAGGTTGACTACATAAAAGTCTGCCTGCAACTCATAATTAGCCAGTATGAGAGTGAGATTACAAATCCGTCGAGTGCAAGTGAGTGTATATCCATCTGCCACCCGAACTCTGAATCCAGCGAAATCCTCTGTCTGGAGTCTACATCTGCTGACGAAGCTCTCATCAATGAAATTGTGTGTGGCTCCAGTGTCGAGCATAGCAATACATCGCTGTCCTTCCACTAATCCCCTGAACCTGAATGAGTCATCCCGTACACTAGTAGATAATACCAATGGGGATAAGTTGGCATCGGGCCCAAACTCCGTAGAGGCATTCCCGGCCTCTGCATGTTCTGAAACAACCTGCTGGTCTGAATCATCAGACTCGTCATCATCATAGTAAACCCACATGGCGCGGTTGGCTCTGCCCTTCGGTCTCAAGGGACAATCATGCTCCTTGCTGTAGGGTGCTTTGCACCAATAACAGAGTTGTTTCTTCCTGCATTCCTCCCGAGTTGCATCATCAATTCTCGCAACTGGTTTCCTTTTTGGTTCTGCAACTGGTGTCTGACTCTCCTTGACAGGCAAGTTGTTTGCCTTAGACTGAAATTGTTTCTTCGGAGCAGCAAGCTCCATACTCCTTGCCTTCCGCATCGCCTCCTGAAGAGTAGCAGGGTCAAAAGCCTTAACCCAACCTCTCATTGGCTCTGTCAAACCCTCAACGAAGAGTATGATGAGTCTCCGTTCTGAAATCCCTGTGACCATGAATGTCATTCTCTGAAACTCACCAATGTATGCATCTAAACTGCCAGTCTGTCTGAGCTGAGCCAACTCTCTGAAATACAGTTCTGGATCCTTCTTATCAAATCTCTCTATCAGTCTGCTGGTGAACTCCTGATAGGTATTGACCGCATGATGGCCTAGCGTATACATGCCGTGGTGCCACCAATCATGTGCTACTCCGTCAAGATGTAAAGTAGCAAATTTAATTGCCTCATCCTCCTGCATAGGCCTAAGTGACAAGTAGTTGTCCAATTTCTGGACCCAAGACCTCGCTGATGTCTTTTCAGACCCATCAAAATATGGCAATGTTATCTTACTCACCGCATACTGCAAATCTCTATTCACTTGTGGCTGCGGTTGCTGATGCTGTGGGGGTCTGCGGTCAAATCTACCTCCTCCTCTAGGTTTATAGACATCTATAAACTCATGAAATGTAAGTGCCTGCCGGATCTCAGGCGCTAGTGACATGTACTCACCATGAAATCTCGTCAAGTCTGCCACTGACATGCCATTCTGTGGCTGGAACTCCTGATGATGCACCTGATGCTCTGCCCCTGGAGTCTGAGGTGGAGTCTCCCTAGGTAAGAAAGTAGGCTGTCCTGGCCTACGCTCCTGATAGATCGGAGACGGCTGTCGAGGTGCTGATGCTAATGGCTGATCCACGGGTACAGTCCCACTCGTCTGTCCAATCTGAATGTAGTGTGGCTGTGTGGGCGTACACTGTCTAATGGTACCCATCAGCTGAGACATCATATCCATCATATTATCGTGCCTCCTTCTGAACTCCTCATCGGTGATATCACCCTCTGCATGTGCCTTCCCTAGATCCCTGCGAGTCTCTGAGGAAGTCTCACGTTCTGCCATTAGGGTTGCAACACTGTTTTCACTCCCGTCTGAACTGGATCTGTGAAAACCAAGCACTCCTGATATTGTCTGCCCTTCAGGGATTGGTGGACCTGTCCAATCCTCGTCTTTGCCTGTCCCTACACCTCTGGTATACTGAATAATATCTTGGCTCATAAAAGGCAA